>JAODAL010006242.1:0-135332 GCA_025379985.1 Phyllomedusa bahiana | reverse complement strand
TTTGTTTTTTTGTCAAAAAAACCTAGGAGCAGAGCAGGGTCTCTGTGAAACGCGTTGTGTTAAATAAATGTTTTTAGACACTATTATCGGTCAGGTACCAAGTGTCTTTCATTTAGCTATTCAGCTTTTAAATCTTACTGCCTTAAGCACTTCCAGTGACTTGCTACCAGTTTGTTTATTCACCTGTTTTAGTAGCTGAAACACTTTTTATTTATTGCCTCCCTTACATCTCTGTTGATCCATATTGGGTTTTTCCTGTTTCTAATTATTTTATTACCATAAGGTATGTACCTCTCACAGTGGGTGCTTAAGATGTTTTTAAAGATCTCCCATTTATTATTTATTCTGCTATTTTTAAACACGTTGTCACAGTCAATATGGTTTTGGGCTTCTCTAAGCAGGATAAAATTAGCCGCCTTAAAATTCAGTGTTTTTGTTGCTCTCCAACAAAAAACACTATGGAAGGATAAATGGAAATTTATTATATTATGGTCACTATTTCCTAGGTTCCCCTCAACCTGAACCTTTGTTACTCTGTCAGGTCTATTAGTGAATATCAAGTCTAGAATGGCCTTTCCTCTATTTGTTTCCTGCACCATTTGGGAAAGGTAATTATCTTCAGTTATTGACAAAAACCTGTTTCCTTTATGAGAGCTACAGGTTTCAGATTCCCAATTTATATCTGGGTAGTTAGTCGCCCCTAAATAACAACCTTATTCTGATTAGCTGCCTCATCTGTTTGCCTGAGGAGCATATCTTCTCTGGGTTATGTTATAATTGGGGGCCTATAGCAGACTCCTTTTAGAATTCTATTATTGTTATTACCCCCATGTATATAAGATTCCACATACTCATTTCCCGTATCTATATCTTCCCGCAGTGTTGGCTTCAGACAGGATTTTACATAGAGCCAGACACCTCCCCACTTCCGGTGTTTACGGTCTCTTCTAAATAAACTGTAAGGGCTTGTTCACACGGAGTTTACACTCCGTGTTACAAGCGCTTTTAGGATCCATCTTGGGGTCCGCTCTGTCGGTTCCCAAGACAGATCTAAACAATTAGCAGGGAGATTATCACTGCTCGCTATGCTGAACACGGAGCAGCATTCACATGAGGGAACGCCGCTGCTTGTTTCAATAGCGCAGCTTCGCTCCATCTTGAAAAGAATTGCATGTCAATTTTTTTCAAGACGGAGCTGAGCTGAGCTTTTGAAACATGCAGCGGCGATCTGTCATGTGAACGCCGCTCCGTGTTCGGCATAGACAGCAGTGGTTATCTCATTGCTAATTGTTAGATCCGTCTTGGGGACCGACAGAGCGGACCCCAAGACGAATCCTAAAAGCGCTTGTAACACCGGAGTGTATACTCCGTGTGAACAAGCCCTCACCCTGTAAGTTAACCGCCCAGTCATAGATTTCGTCCAGCCATGTCTCAGTTATCCCCACTATGTAATATTTTTCCTCAGCAATTAATAATTCTAGTTCATTTATTTTGTTGCTGAGACTCCTGTCATTGGTCAGCATGCAATTTAGAGATTTTTCCGTTTTTATTCCTCTCTCCCTGTTCTTTTTAATTTTTTTCTACAACCCCTTCCTCCACTCCACCCCTTGTTTTATACCCAGCTCTCTATCTTCACTAGTTTGCACGTTATCTTTGTAGTTACCCTCCCCCAGACCCTAGTTTAAATATTCCTCCAGCTTACGAGCCATTTTGTCCCCCAATACAGCTGCACCCTCCCCATATAGGTGCAGTCCATCCCTAGCATAGGGTCTGTAGCCAAGACAGAAGTCAGCCCAGTTCTCCAAAAATCCAAATCCCTCTTTCCTACAAAAAATTTGTGACCCACTTATTCACCTCTTTTAATCTCCCGCTGCCTCTCTGGTGTGGCCCGTGGAACAGGTAGTATTTCTGAAAATATTACGTTGGAGGTCCTTGCCTTGAGCTTTTGGCCTAAGTCCCTGAAATCATTTTTCAACAATAATTTTTTATTCAAATTTTCCAACATAGGAATACGAAAGAACAAGCATAAGGGTAAACACCCCACGTCAATTTTACAACAAACAGGTGTATCATGAGACAGCAGTACAAAGTCTTTTAGGCATATTACATCGTATATATAAGAGTAAGAATAAGAGCAGTAAAATAGATTGCGGAAGTAACATAAACATGTATCACAGTTAACAAAGTAGTAGTATTACTTCAGATGTTATCTGAGCCAATAGAGGTGTGAACCATAATGTGGTATGAATTCGAACAATGTAATAAATGACTACAGGTGTATAGAACACATCGACATTATTTCAGCTGCTGTTGTGCAGGATAAATCATGGTGAGATATAACGTCAGTCGCTGAAATTAAACAGACATTATTATAGCAAAGTTGTGTGGAGCATTTAAGCTAAGCAGAAATTTCAACTTTTAATAAGAAACAATTGTGGGGGAATAGGAATGGAGGGGTAGAGGGGGGTTGAGGGGGAAGGGGATCTGGCCACACCGGTGTATCTCTAAATTCGAGATGGTCTTAGATCGATTAATTTTGTAGAAAGTGGTTGTCATCCATCCATGGTTGCCAAAGTGAAAAGAATTAAAAAGCCCTGCTTTCTCTAAAAGCCAACATTTTTTCGTACATACAGTTTGTAGAAACTATTTTTACGACTTCTAGCTCTGAGGGAGGGTCAGGCTTCTTCCGCCTTCTAGTAATAGCTAACCTAGCTGCATGGAGGATGTGACATACCACTGTCCTGTTTAATAGCGGAATTTTGTGGATATCAATTAAAAACAGGGCAAATTCTGGTGTAAATGAAGGATAGACGAAGAGGGGTATAATACCATCTGGTTAACAGTTTTTGATATTGTTCTTTAAAACTGGCAGATGCTGAAGATTTATGGGCCCAATGAAGTGCTACCGTCCATTGATGGTCTGAATATGAGCTTCCCAACTCCCTTTCCCATTTAATAATATCATCAGTTTTAACAAAATCGAAGTTATTGGTTAGTAAATTGTATATCAGTCTAGAGCTCTTTTGGGTCTTAGGAAGTTTTTGGTTTAGAAAAGACAGAATTGGAGTGAGGATCTTGAAGGTTGGGATAGAGTTGTGTTTTTTTAGAAAATGGAAAATTTGATTGAATTAGAGGAAGTCTGTATCAGGTAACCTGTAATGAGATTGGAGAGAGGAAAAGGAATGCAGGGAGTTATCTATGAACAAATCTTGAATAAGAGTTATACCTAGCTTTTCCCAATTAGCAAATGATACATGGGGAAGATTGAAGGATAAAGTTTGGATTGGGACCGGGAGGGCTTTGTTTAAAAGTGGTCCGGGTGCATTAAATCCCAATATTTTGTGGAGGTTATGATCGGTAGGGAGTGGGAGGCCTGAAGTAGTTTAGAGGCAGATGGATTAAGTAGCCAGGCTTTCAAAGAGGTAGTGTTCAAAAGATCGGCTTCCATCGAGGTCCATATTTTGTTGCCGTATGGGGACCACCAATGCTGTAGCTGGTCAATAGTAAACGCAATGTGGTAGGCTTTTAGTAACGGGAGTCCCAGACCTCCATAATGTTCACATTTGTGCATAATGGATGACTTTACACGGGGACGTTTTGAGCTCCAGATGCATTTATTCATTTGTGCTTGGAATAAGGAGAACAGCGAGTTAGAAATAGGTATAGGTAATGCTCTGAGGAAGTAGAGGATTTTGGGAAGTATTACCATTTTATAGAGGATAATTTTACCTAGCCATGAGTTGTCTATTTTAGAGATTCTGTCTAATTCCTTTTGTAGGTCATTGTAAAGGGGCATGAGATTGTTTTTTGCAAGATTAGAGCATTTTTTGGTAAGTTGAATACCTAAATAAGGGAGCAACTTGGCTTGCCATTAAAATGGAAAAGAAGTTTTTAATGTTGTAGAGTCATGAGGACTAAGATGAAAATCTAAAATTAAAGATTTAGATGAATTTATTTTATAATAGGAAAGTTTACTGAAATGTTCAATAGTTTCAATTACGGAGGGTAAGGAGCGGGATGGGTAAGACATGGACAAGATAACATCGTCAGCGAAGAGAGAGATAATGTGAGGTTTGCCTGCTATTCGGATACCAGAGATAGATGGGTTCATATGAATGGATTCTGCCAGGGGTTCCATGAGAAGGGCGAACAGTAACGAAGAGAGCGGGCATCCTTGGCGAGGTCCGTGGGTGATTTGCACAGGCTTGGATAAAAGGTTATTAGATAAGACCCGGGCGGATGGGGCGGTATACAGAGACTGTATAGCCTGGAGTATAGGTCCTTCAAACCCGAATTTTTCTAGTACTTTGAAAGCAAATGTCCAATTAATCCTATCAAAAGCCTTCTCTGCATCTAAAGATAGAAGCAGAGAAGGCAATCTGCGGTTTTCAATATGTTGTATAATATTGATTAGTCTACAAGTAGCGTCCGGGGCCTGGCGACCTTTTATAAATCCAACCTGATCGGCTCTAATCAAGCTAGGTAAGATATCTGCTAAGCCGGTCGCAATAAGTTTAGCAAATAATTTGATGTCAGAGTTTAGCAACGAGATGGGTCTGAAGTTAGCTGGATTATCATGAGATTTCCCCGGTTTAGGGATCGTAACTATAGTAGCTTGTAGAATTTCCGGAGGTAAGGTTCCTTTTGACATAGCCGAGTTACAGAGGTCAACCAAGTGTGGATTCAAAATTGAAGAAAAATTTTGAAGGTATTCATTAGAGAATCCGTCAGGACCCGGGGCTTTATTTCTAGGAAGGGAATATACTGTACGGGATATTTCCTCTAACGAGAATGGAACATTAATTTTTTCCAAGAGGTTTTGAGGTAAAGATGGGAGTTGAAGGGAGGTTAAGAAATTTTGGATGTCAGACACCACAGGGGGTGAGATGGAGGAGTCTTCTTTGATATTGTATAGTTTAGTATAGAAGTCGCTGAATGCGTCTGCTATGGATTGTGGATGTGTAATTTTATGGCAACCCTCTGATGAGGTAAGAAAGGGGATGTTAGATTTATGGCGTAGCAAGGCTATTCTATTGGCCATTAATTTAGAAGGCTTATTTAAAGAATTATAATAAGTTACTCGAATATTCTTGGTACGGTTGTCAAAGTTCTCCAGGAGGTGCTCTCTAAGGGCTTGTCTAGCTTTGTACAATTCAAGGTTATTGGCTGGGTTTCGTTTTTGTTTAGATTCTAGATTAGATTGGTGTAGCCACCAGCTCGTCCCATTTTTGAAGTTTTAATTTCTTGGCTTTAGAAGAAATTTGTATTAGAATGCCTCTAATGTAGGCTTTATGAGCGTTCCAGAGGATAAACGGGTCTGAGACCGATGGCTGATTCAGCGCAAAATATTGAGTAAGATGATGTAGGATTGATTTATTGTGGGCAGGATCGGATAAAATTCTAACGTTATTCTTCCAGGAAAATGGGGTCGGAACACTATGCCCAGCTTTTATAGATAAAATGATAGGAGCATGGTCGGACCATGATAATATACCAATATCGCATTTCACAACTCTCTGCAGGACCTTCCCATCCAACAGGAACATGTCAATACGAGAATAGGACTGATGTCTGGCCAAGTAGTATGTGAAGTCTTTTTCTGCTGCATCGAGGCAACGCCATGTGTTATATAGAGAGATCTTCTGTAACCAAGGATGGAGGCTTCTATGAACCCCCTTCTGTCGTGATGAGGAGTCCATGGTGGAATCTGAGACAATATTAAAGTCTCCACAGAGGATGAGGGTTCCCTGAGAAATTGATTGAGCTTTCCTATGGATTTTATTTATTAATCAAAGTTGTTTGGAATTAGGGGCATATAAATTTACTATAGTATATTTTAAATGCTTAATTTCACACACTAAGATTATGAACCTACCCTGTGGGTCAAGTAGTTGGTCTATTAGGCAATACGCCAATGTGTCCCTGATAGCTATTGCCACCCTGCCTTTTTCTTATCTGAACATGAAAAGATAACATGAGGGAATTGAATATGGTGGAGTCTATGGTTGTCATGGGGAAGCAAATGTGTTTCTTGGATGCATACGATGTCTGACTGTAGTTTGGTAGCTTCCTTCCATACCATGGAACGTTTAAAAGGACTATTTAGTCCTCTAGCGTTTAATGAAACAATAGTAAGCGCCATAAGAGATCAGAGAAAATAGTCGCATTAAAGAAAGAGAACCGTACATTGAGAGACATTATGATAGCAAAGATTGTGGTGTAGGGATGCTGATGTGGCCATGGGAGAAGGGAGGGGGGAGAGTTTTGGAATAAGGGTACCGGTGTGGCCAGAGGGTATGGGGAAAGGTAAGAAGGGGGGGGTGGGGTGGGTAACAAACATAGAACTAGTAATGGAAAACATAAGCATGCAGTAGAGAACTGCGGAAACTCCGGGGGCGGAGAATTTGCAAAAGGATAACAAATTCATCAGAAAATATCTGACAAAAGAAAGGACTTGAGCCCTTGGTGGAAATGCATACAAAGTATTGGAACTCTGCTAATTCATTTAATTACGGTGGACCACTCCCTTGGTAGTTTGGAGATGGACGGGGCGCCAGACGTAGAGGGGCCATCCCCAGACACGATGTTCCATTGAAGAAACAGTTTCTGGCCAGCTTCCGGGGAGGCGAGGACATGCGTTCTCCCTACTTTTCGGATTATAAGTTTTGTTGGGAAACCCCATCGGTATTGTATATTGTTTTGTCGAAGAGCGGAGGTGATTGGAGCGAATCTTCTTCTAGCAGAAAGAGTATATTGTGAGAGATCTGCAAAAATCTTTATGGAAGAGTACGGATTCGGGAGTTGAGTAAGTTTTCTTGTGGCTTGAAGGATGTGGTCTGTGGTGTGGAAAAAATGTATTCTTGCCAGAACGTCGCTAGGGATAGTGTCAGGGAGAGATGCAGGTCTAGGAAGACGATGGGCTCTATCAATAATCAGTTCGTGTTTGGAACAGTTTGGGAGAAGGGTTTTGATTAGGCTCTGTAGATAATGTTGAAGATCCGAGTTTGAAATCGTGTCTGGGATGCCTCTGAATTTTAGGTTGTTCCTCCTGCTTCTATCTTCAAGGTCTGCCATTTTCAATTTAATCTTGTCCAATTCATCTTCCACATTATTGTGGGCATTGACCAGCTAGTTGTGGGCATGCGAAAATTCTTCCATTTTAGATTCTACATGATGGACTCATTCACCTATGCCGTCAATGTTGGTACTCAGCGTGGAAATAGAAGCTTGTAGAGAACTTGGCAGAGAGGTGTGAAGGGCTAGCATCATATCTTTCAACAAGGAGGGAGACATAGTTTGGTCTGTAATTTGAAACGATTCTATAGAGTCTGGAAGGCATTCCAAACCCGGCTCCAGAGAGGTACGAGGAGATTGGGGCTCCTGTGTTGGACCGGATAGTTTTGCCCTTTGTTTGACTGGGCTATTGTTAGGTGAATCTAAAGCTGGAGTTAAAAGATGTTCTGTGTTAAGTTCCATACTTGAGCTAGGAGGGGTAGATTTAGAACCGCTTCTTTTCAAAGATGAGGATGATTTACTCGGAGGTGAGTTAAAATTTTGGATGGGTTCTGATTGTAGAGAATGAGAGAACAAGGAGGAGGAATCAGAAGAGGCCATGTATAGTTTTGATTGAAGAATGTCTAGCTTGTCTGGTAACAACCCCGTCCGCCTCCAAACCTTTCCTTAGGTCTCCCGGAGTGAAAAAAGTGGTTAAACTTAGGGATTTACCTCTTTCTTTTTGTTTTTTAGAGGGCCCCATTTGATGAATAGCGTTCAAAATCTTTGGATCGAATAGGAAACCCAATATGTGTGAGATGCTGCTAGAGTAGGAAAAAGGAATGGCCACCTTATATAGCTAGTTGCATCAATGGAGTGAGTGTTGCTAATCCAAGGGCATCTTAAGTGAAAAAACCTAAGCCATATCGGTTAAGAATGTATGCTTAGGTGTTAGGACCTGGACATTTCAGGAAGGTTCCTTGCATTTGTAATGAAGCACCAAAGCTACTTATTAATGTGAGTGACTAGGAAAGGAGATCCCTTATGGAGAATAAAGATGAAATGTAGTATTGAAAAAGCGCCTCTAGATGTCAGTAGCGTGTAATGTATAACAACTCAGGCTTTGAAAACAAGATATAATACAGTAATTGTCAAAAATTAGATCTAACTCGGGGAGAGTTTAGTAACAATGAAATTATGAACAAGGACTAGCAGAGATGTGCAAATAGCTTGTTACCGTAGAATATAATGCTGTTTTGTTGTAGAGATTAATGTGGAGTGAAATATATAAGAAAAATGATAAAATTAAAACTATCTGAGTATTATGTTGTTACTGTTGTGGGTGAATGGAAAGCAATCTGAGAGCGATGTTTAACCTGCGATCAGAAGAATGTGAAAACCACAAATGGGATATCAATAAACTTTGATGTTTTTAATGGGCAAGGCTACAAGTCCCAGGGCAGAGGGGAGGGGATCACCCGGAGAGCCCCAGGTCAATTAGTGACCCCCCAGGTGATCCACAGCCCCAATACTAACCGGGACCTATCACGGGAGGGGGGGGGGGGGATGTTCCCCTGCAATATGTCCCAGATAAAAACGGGTAATGGTGTTGCGACTATAAAAACCTGGTGGGATTATCAGATCATTAGACTGATATGCTTGAGGAAGGACAGCAGGAATGACAAATGAGCAGGAGATGACGCTGGTTTTTTCAAGTGTAATCAGCCGGTCTATGCGTGGTCCAACAGAGGGGGTGTAGCACGTAAAAGATGATAGAGTTTCCAACCTCAGATATGCAGTAAGCAATGGGGGGGAATGGCTTAGGGTAGGCAGACTTGCAATGTGCAGGGGCTTTGAATCTATGTCCTTTTCCTCCCGTGCAATCAATGGGTCTAAGTTCTTTCAACTGAACCCACAATGGCTGCTCCTGGTTGTGTGGCAGTGAGAAGGTCCAAAATGGCGTCCGGGGCCTCTCTGAAAGCCCGCCAAATATAAATCGCCAGCAGCCCGGGATATGTCAATGGTCTTTTACCCCGCTTGAATGATGATGTTATCCAGATATACAAGTATATGCGAGCTGAGGCCGCTGTCCGCTATAATCTCCCCTAGGATACTCAGGACCAGTAAGAAGTGTGTCAGCCCTCACAGTTACTTACACTTCTGAGACAGGTAGGAAGAAGGAGTTGGGGTCCAGCTGACTCTCCCTGGGATCCCCGATCACCAAAGAGTCTGTGATGGAAAAGGGTTGCACCTAAGGCAACCCGAGGGCTGAGTCGGTAAGGCAGAGTATTGTGGCGGGTTCCGGGTCAGACCCTCTAAGCCGCCCGAGCAGTACAGAGAGACGCAGGGACCCTATGTCGGGACCGGTACCTGAAATGAAGCTGCAGACAGAGGGGAATTTATCGCTGCGTGGTCTGTTCCGGTCTTCCGGCGGGTCAGAATTGCGCTGGGTCCTCTGTTATGGCTCTTTTGTTATTCCTCAGCCCCGGGACCGAGGATGGTCAGCGGCTTGTTATGGAGGGATCAGGAGTGGTTGAGTGGTCCAGGAGGGAGAGTGGTAATTCAGTGGTCTCTTTTCTCTCAGTCCCCTAGTGTGCGCTTGTACATAGACGAGCCAAGATGGCGCCGGCTGTTCCCCTCGGAGCCTGCCAAATGTTCCGCCTCCGGGGGCCGATCAGGGAGAGGAGTTTTCTCACCGGGAGAGAAGTGTGCCGCAGGTAGAGAGGCAACCGGAGGGATTCCGCTGTGAAGCTGCGGTAGGTCAGCCGCTCCAGTGATGATACTCTTGGAGTGGTCTCCAGGCGGCCTGGAGGCCGCGCGGGCCCGGGAGAGCCCGACAGCAGGGTCTGAGTGATGGTCTTTGAGACTCTCTCTGGGCGATGAAACAGATTTCCAGGGTAAGATATTCCTCGATGAGCAATATATCTTTGTCGAAAGCTCTGAAAAGAGCTATAAAATCTCAGATGGCAGTAGATTTCACTTTGGTTAGCAGGAGCTGATGTGGAGCATGTCTGACTACATCAACGTCAAGGACACGCCCCACATGAAATCATTTTTAAGGACACTCCACCTCCCTCTCACTTGGTCATTGGTACCCATGTGCACCATGACAGCTGGATTCACACCAGCCCCACCCATCAATATGCCAACAAGATCAATGATATATAGAAATCATGACCCAGTTAAACAACATAATGGCATAATAGGTTAAATGGACACAAAAGAAATAAAATAATAGAAATAATGCTACTAATTAATACCCAGAGATACAACTACATTAGAGATGCACCTAAAAAGAGAACACACAACAATCCTCTGAAGAGAGGAAGGAGAGAATGAAAGAACCCTAAAAGACAAAACATTGGATGGACTTTTAAGGCCACCCTTTCCCTCAGTACACACTCGTGGGTATAAGGCAAAAAAGCTGTTGGGCGGCAGAGTAAAAACAGAAAAAGTTGTGTAACAGTTTAAAGAAGAATAGAGAAACACTAAACCGGAAGCATTACTCTGAATGAAAGAAGTAACAATACTACAGTTTCTAGCCTGGTATTGTTATAAAGATGCCCTATAGCTAGAAAATATGTGCCCACCAATACACAGATAAGAAAAAAAAATCTTAGCTCCATAAACTAACAATGTAACATCAAAAAGGTACTCAACCTCTCAGAACAAGATGTTAGAAAGTCAATGGGACAGTGATGGAGAAAGTCTTTGCCCACCAGTTCCCTCCATAGCAGAGCTTTTCTTTGGTGGCAAGCATTTCTAAATGCGTGGAGGTGACAAAAAATTCTAAGTTCCAGTCTGATGGTTAAAAAGTGGGAAACTGTAGAGTCTTGCAGAAAGTAGCCTGCATGCATATCGAGCGTAGCAGAGCATCTATCCATTGTAGTAGTGAGTGCAAATGTTCCATAAGTATGATATTTGCTGATCCCTCCGAGAGGTCAACAGAGGTTTCAAATGGCGTCTTTGCTGCAAAGTGACTCAAGACAAATAAGGGAACAGTTTAATTTCAGTCATCTCCAATTCAAGGTTGCATCGGGAGTATCTTGTGCCATTGTAGCCCCTCTACAGCACAGTCATGAACACAGCAGACGACATATTTTGGTACAAGGGCCCTGTGCACCTTTTCTAGTTTAATGGAGTGTGTTGGGCAGTAGGACCAGTGAGAGGTTTACCTCCCCTGCAGTCTCCTGCAACCCTTTGACCCGTTTATTGTTCCTGTGCCGAACAGTAAAATGTTGGGCTTTTCTTGACAAAATATCCATGTTCATCCTGAGCTGCCTTGTTCATATTCACTGCAGCCCCTCACTATTCGTGTGGAATCAGTTCTTTGTATCATTCCCTTTCTTAGTGGTTTCTTCTTTACAGACTGCTTAGGCTAGGTACACGTCACATTTCTGGCATTCGTTTCACATATTTGGTGTTATAAGGCCTGGTCGTGGTATATGTCACCCATGGGGTGCCATTGCACTCATCTCCCCCCCCCCTTTTCTAAAAAGGGTAAACGGGGTTTTCCCAGTAAAATGCCTGCACACTTACTCCAGCTAACCTCGACTCCCGGTGTGAGAATTAAGGAGGGTGGCATTGGCGGCAGTTCTCTTCATTTACTTCTATAGGAGCTCCCGAATATAGCCGAACACACTGATTTGGCTATATCGGAACTCAAGTAGAAGTGAATGGAAAGGAGGGCCTTAAGTGCCGCCCTCCTCATTCTCATGCATGGTCTGCTACAAATCGTACAAAACATTCCCCAAACTCTTACCTCCCATCCCTTGCTTCCCAGCAAGGGTTTTGGGGGTGTTTGTTCTGTAAGTTACCCCCTAACGGCTAACACCATCTTTTTAAAAGAAAAAATTGACTCATTTAAGAAAACAACCCATTTGTCAATCACGAAAAATTCGATGCTGCCATAGAAATGTAAATTTTTCGGGGAATGCACTCTTTTACAAGATCATGACCCATCTGTTGCTTGGACCCCCTTAGCAGTTAGGTTTTAGATTTTTGTCGGGTAACCCCCGTTAATTTTTTCCAGTTTGCTAGCCCACTGTAACGTTTAGTCCCCCTATTTTCCCTTTTTATAACGATTTTAACCCTCCCATAGTGCATGTGTGCTCGCGTTTAAAAATTGCTTTTTTTGCAGTGGTCCCATTTGATATTTCTAACACCGAAAAGCAAACCGTTCACAAACTTATAGTTTCAAAAATCAGCAACCTTGGCCCAAAATTACAACCCCTCTTTTTTTTTTTTTGCAACTTAAAAAAAAACACCATTTTTACCCATGGTGGAATTTTTGGGAAACAGCCTTTGCACACCTTAATTACCACTACGCCAGATCCGGCATGTACCCTTCCGAGATACACCCCCCAACTTAAAGTAGGAAGTGGTTATAGTAATATAATCTACTGTGTTATTTAATATTTAAAGGTGTGAGAAAGATTTTGAACAATCTTTTATGCACGGGCGAATTTTTGGAGGGCAGGTTTTTATTCTGAAAAAGGGGTTCCTTTTCTTACCCACATTTAAAACACACGACACTTCTTGACCTCTATTTCACATTTGAAAACTTTGCTAGGAATTTACTCTTTAAAATAATCGGGACTTGTCTACGAAATACATTTCATCGATGTGATTTGGTAAAATTTTTGCTATAAAAATGAACAAAGAATGACCTGACGTAGGAAATCATACAATGGTTAATCTCGGGGTGGGCACTGTAGATTATCATTACTTACTGCATAGCTAAGTCTGGGGTGTGACCATGCAATTAATGTAGACATAAAGAAAATGTAAGCATACTGTTTTTGCCAATTTTCTCTTTTCTTTACTAGCTCCATCTATAGTACACAGTACTGTAAATTACAGTAATGTAAACATCATCTTTGCTGGTTTCACTTGGTTGGAAAAATTAATGAATAATCAGTTTACATGTTACATAGTTTGTAGGGCCGAAAAAAGACGACTCCTTCCATTCGCCTAAAAAGTTTTGATCCAGAGGAAGGCAAAAAACCCAATGGGGTAGAAGCAATTGCCTCATTTTGGGGGAAAATTCCTTCCCGACTCCAATCTGAAAATAAAATTAAATCCCTGATCAACCCCCTTCCCCAAATCCTAGTCATTATAACTTGTTATATTATCGCACTCCAGAAATCACCCAAACCTTTTTTTGAACCTGTTTTTTGAATTCACCATAAAATTTTCCTCTACAGAGATTTCCCACAGCTCACCGCTTAACTAAAGAATCCCTTTCTTTTTTTTGTAGAAACTTTTTTTCCTCAAACGTAAGGATGCCCCTTGTCTTCAAGTACAGGTAAAAAAAATTTTGAAACCCTATATTGATTTTTAAACCCCCTTTAACGCCCTTTGGCGTAGCATACGCCAGGTCTTTTGGGGTTTAAAAACGACCCTGGACTATGCATACGTCCTGAGACGCGCGAACTCAAAGCAAGTTTGCGCGATCGGCGGGGTTTTCAGCTTTTTTATTACAGCGGACACCCGCAGCTTGGGCCCCGCCCCGCGCACTGCGGGGGGTGGGGAAGGGGGGTGGTTAACCCCTTAATTATGGCGACCATCGGTCGCAATAACTAAGAGAGACGCGGGGGAGATCGCTCCTCCTGGTCCTGTCTGCCGCACGCACGATTGGGGGGCGCTGGTGCTGACAGACGGCATGGAGGGCAAAGAATCCCTTCCGGTTGTCGTGACGTCACATGCCCCCGTGCCCTGGGGAGGGCCCGGCCATCGGACGACAGTTGTCATGGGAACCATGCAAGAAAACAAGCTGTGCTTGATTCCTATTTAATAAGATCTAAAGATCTCTCTTCAAACCCCCTTTGGGGGGAAAAGTAAAAAAAAATGGAAAAAGAAAAAAAAATAAAAAACAAGTAAAACAAAAACACCAAAAATAAAATAAAAACACGTAACCGCTTTTTTTCCCCTTTACAAACCCAACCCCCAAAAAAGATCAAAAATAATAAAGTACCCGTATATGTATCGCCGCGTGGTACGACCTCCCCTAAAATCGCATTTTAAATTTACCCGAGGGTGAACGCTGTAAAAAAAAAAAAAAAACTATCACAGAATTCAGATTTTTTTTTCATCCCGGCCCCATAAAATAAAAAAGTATCAAAACGCCCAAAAACCCCCAAAGTTTTACCCAAAAAAAACGTCAGTTCATCCCCAAAAAAAAAAATCCTAACAAAACCTGTATACGGAAAAATAAAAAAGTTATGGCTCTCAAAGATAGCATACATAAATATTCTTTTACACACTAAAAACACTTTTTTTTTCCTTTTTTTAAAAATCTTCACATAAAAAAATATAAAATTTGGGTTCACCTAATCGTATCGCCACGAGAAAAGCTAACTTTTTTACGGATACGCACGTGACGCGTTAAAAAAAAAAATAAAAAAAACCCACTAAAATTGCGTATTTTCTTCACCCCTGCCTTTTCCCAAAAAAAGGGTTTTAAAATGATCAAAAAGTCTTTTCCCCCCAAAAATAACCAAAAAAAACGTCACTCATCCCCAAAAACAAGCCCCTATACAGCCCATACACAGAAATAAAAAAAGTTTTGGCCCAGACTAGGCAATGCAAAAAAGTGTTTCCTTTTTGAATAATGTTTTTTTTTTTATAAAAGCATTAAAAAATAAATAAAATATACAAATTGGGGATTGCGAAAACGTACGACCTGCTGATAAAAAATAGCATGTCAACTAAAGCAGAGTGACCGCTATAAAAAATAAAAAAAAAAAACATACCAGGATTTTCTGTATTTTTTCAAAACCCCACAAAAACCTTGATAAAAAATGAACAAAGTGTTGTATGCACCCATAATGGTCCAAAAAAGCATCAAATTTACCCCGCAAAAAACAAGGCCCCCCACATTCTGCCCCAAAAGAAAAATTTAAAAAAAGGATACTTCAGAATGGGCAAAAAAAAAAACCAATTTTTTATGACCTATTTCTATTTTGTAAAAGTAAAACAACAAAAAAACTAATAAAAATTTATACCATTGCAATTGTACCGACCCCAAAATAAAGTTTTCACCATTTACGTGCACGGGGAATGCTGTAAAATTGAACCCAAAAAAAAAAATGGTGGAACGCTCCCCCCCCCCCCCCCCCCCATTTCATGGCCCAATGCAAAAAAAACGAGGAAACCCTGGCACCCAAAAAGCACAAAACACCCCAAAGAATCCCTGAGGGTTGTTTAACTAAATGGGCGACTTCTGGGAAAGGTTTTACCTTTCGGTACTTAGGGGTTTCCCAAAACCATGGCCCCACCAAATCGCTTCCAAAAGCCAAAAACGCTTCCTCCCTTGACGCCCTGCCATGCCCCAAACACATTTACACCCCAAGAAGGTTTTTCCAACTTGGGAAAAAAGCTGCAAAAGGGGTTTTGGGGTTTCTTTTTTCCAGGATTCCTTGTAAAAATGAAACTTTTTAAAGCAAAATTGCAGATTATTGGAAAAAAATTTTTTTTAATTTTCCAGCCAATTAAAAAAAAAAAAATTTTGAACACTTGTGGGGTTGATATACCACTACCACCTAAAATATATACCTTTGGGGGGTAGTTTTTCCCAAAATGGGGTCTTTTAGGGGTGTTTATTAAGTTTTAGCACCTTAGGGCCTCTTCCCCCCAAAAAACCCCCAAAATAAATTCGTAGAAAAGGGGGAAAGGGGTTTTCCCGAAGGGCTCCTTTTATAGGGGGGTTTGGTTGACTAAATAATGATAGGGGGAAAATAAGGGATATTTTCAAAAAAAGGCAGAACCCCGGGGAAAAATTAATTGATTTTCCCAGCACATTTTCCCCTATTCCGGAAAAAGGATAAAAATTGAAAACTGCAAAAATGTGAAATTTTTGAAATTTTCCCTTACTTTTCTTTTAAATTTTTGTGAAATACCTAAAGGATTAACAAACTTCCTAAACCTGTTTTTTAAATACTTTAAGGGTTAGTTTTTTAGAAAGAGTCATTTTTGGGTATCTAACAGCGGCCCCCCAAACCACGTCAAACTGGACTGGTCCCTAAAAAAAAGTAATTGCAAAATTTTTTGAAAATGGAGAAATTACAATAAATTTCTAAGCCCTCTAATATATATATATAAAAAAAAAAGGGCAAAAAAATGATGCCAACCTAAGTGGACAAAAGGAGATCTATTATAAACTATTTGTGGTGAAAAATTATCGTCTTGCACCAGAAATTTTTTTAACTTTCAAAATCAATTTTTCAAATTTTTCATGAAATTTGGATATTTTTCACAAAAAAACAAGGCTTGTATGGATAAAATTTTCTTACTAACTTAAAGCACAATGTGTCACGAGAAAACAGTCTTAGAATCACATGGATAGGTAAAAGTGTCAAAAAGTTATTCCCACATAAAGTGACACATGTCAGATTTCAAAAATAGGGCTGTGTCAGTAAAGCCAAAACAGGCTGGGTCCTTAAGGGGTTAATATATTTAAACATATTTATTATGTCCCCCCCGAAGCCGTCTTTTCTCTAAACTAAATAACCTTAATCTTACTAATCTTTCTGGGTATTGCAGTCCAACCAGTCCTTTTATTATTTTTGTTGGCCGTCTTTGTACCTGTGTAAGCTTTACAATGTCTTTCGTATGCACTCGTGCCCAAAACTGTGCACAATATTCTATGTGTGGTCTGACCAGTGACTTGTATAATGGGAGAATAATGTTCTCATCATGTGCATCTATGACCATTTTAATATACCCCATAATCCTATTTGCCTTGGTAGCTGCTGCCTGACACTGGCTGCTACAGTTAAGTTTACTGTCCACCAGAAGTCCTTCTCCATGTCACTTTTACTTAGCGTTTTTCCATTTAACATATAATCATGGAATGGATTTTTCCTAAAACCTGTGGTACCCCACTAGTAACGGGGATCCAGTCTGAGTATGTACCATTAATTACCATCCTTTGTTTTCTCTCACTGAGCCAGTTGCTTACCCACTTGCACACATTTTCCCCCAGTCCAAGCATTCTCATTTTACTTAACAACCTTTTATGTGGCACAGTATCAAATGCTTCAGAAAAATCAAAATATATGACATTCAGTGTCTCACCCTGATCCAGTCTAGCACTAACTTCCTCATAGATCTGATGAGATTAGTTTGACAGGACCGATGCTTCATAAACCCATGCTGGAACGGCGTTATACATTTATTTTCAGTGAGATACTCCGGATAGCATCTGTTAGAAAACCTTCAAACATTTTACCTACAACAGAGGTTAAACTTACGGCCTATAGTTTCCAGAATCCCTTTTTGACCCCTTTTTGAATACTGGCACCACATTTTCTATGTACCAATCCTTTGGGACATACCCCATTCTTATACAGTCCATACATATTAAGAATAGGGGCCTATCTATGACATTACTTAATGCCCTTAGGACACAGGGGGGTGTATACCATCAGGGCCTGGTGATTTTTCTATTTTAATCTTCTTAAGACAGAGCTGCACTTCTTCCTGGGTTAGACAAGAAACATTTAAAGGAGTTGTCTCCCTACAGAGTTTCATAGGATGCTGAATGAAATACTCTGTCACTTCCTGGTTCAGACTGACTGTAATTTGCATACAGCTCCATGGTGTATTCAATGCTGTGCTTTCAGTTGCTAATTAGTCCAGATTGTGCTCATAAGCTTATTGGAAACTACAAGACAGACTTTTTATCTGATCCCTGAAACAAAAGCCCTAATTAGAGCTGTTTATTTTAGATAAATCAAGCTTTTTACTGCTGCTCAGCACAGAGGCTGCCGGCCCTTGTATGATGACCTCACTCACTGCTATCACATAGAACAAACAGCGGGGGGAGGCTGTACAACAGGTCGGTACTGAGGGAACTGAAATAGCAGGGAGGTGATTTAATTCGTTTGTATTCCTTAACAAAAACAGATGAACAAAGCAATATATTTGGAAAATGTCTTCATTTTGTGTTCCCTACAATTTGAAAGCTATTCTTTGTAGCGAGACAACCCCTTTAAGTTGGAATTTACCTCATCCCTCTGCTCATCAACAGGAAGGTCATCCTCAGTAAACAGAGTGGAGAAAAAATTGTTTAATAGGTTTGCTTTCTTTTCCTCTTCCTCCATAATATCTCCCTCAATACTTTTCAGAGGGCCAAAATTTTCTGCTTTAATCTTTTTACTATTTATATAATTGAAAACTATTTTGGGGTTAGTTTTACTTTCTATGGCAATATGTCTTTCTGTCTCCAGGTTTGGTGCTTTTATCATTATTTTACATATTTTTTTTTTTTTTCTTGTAGCTTTTTAGTGCCTTTTATTAAAGATTTTAACAAATTGGGAGAGAACAAAGCATTGTCCATTGATAACGATAATCAGCAGAGTGAAATAATCGAGAACATAGTTTTACAATCTTCAGAGTTCACGAGAAGCCATGCTTACAATCTAACAAACAAAAGCGGGGTCATGTGAAAAAGGGGAAGGCTGGGGTAAGGTAGGAGGGGGCAAAGAGAGGGGGGTGAGCCCGCTCAAGGCGGGTGGTGAATCCAATAGTCATTCCCATTCAGACCAAATTTTGTCGAAAGGGTCTATTTTGTCATGTAGGGAGGCCGTCAAATATTCCAATCTACGGACTTCTCTAATCCTGTGGTAAAGGTCTACTAGCCCTGGAGGAGATGTTTGTCGCCTCATACATGAGATTAGACATCTAGCAGCTGTACGAATGTGTGGTGAACAGTTGAGATCTCTCTTTGGTTAACCCCCGGGAGGGCCCCATTTGAGTAAATATGTAAGAGGTCCAGATCAATCCTGGTACCAAAAAAGCGCTGAGGAGAATCTCCACTTGTTTCCAGAAGATTGGACAACCGAGCAGCCCCAGAATATGTGGGGGAGTGTACCTATTGAGAGTCCACCAACGCCAGCTGTCTGCGGAAACTGAGGGTTCCTTTTATGCAATGGGTTTCTGGGGTGTTACCAAAATAATAAGATTTTATAAAGTTTTTTTATAAGTGGTCAAAACTGAGGATTTTGCTGCGGCTCTCCAGATAGTCTGCCAGGTGGGGTAAGGGATAGGTCTTCCCAGGTAGTTCTCCCATTTGGTCATATACCTGTGGGTCAGTTCCTCGTCAGATTTAGGTTCCCTAAAAATAGAATATATGGTTGAGATAAGGCCCTTTGTCGAGGTTACCTATCTTGCATAGGAGTTCAAACTGAGTTGGAGCCGATAATTACGTTAGTGCCATAGGAGATGATAAGAGATGAGAAATCTGTAAATAGTGAAAGTGGGCCCTTGCAGGGAGGTTATACATGTCCCTCAGCTTTTGGGAACCCGGTAGCAACCCTTATATTCCTGCCTTCTGTTATATCGACAAATCTAAAGGGGCCCAAATGCCCCGCCACGGTCGAGCAAAGTAAACCAGAGGGGGCCATTTGGCAGGAGAGGGGTGCAAAGGAAGGAAAGTCTTTGGGTGAGGTTTAGATGCAAGGGAGAACCTGGACTGCAGTGTTTCCATATTTGGATTGTAAATCTTAATGGGTCCAAGGAGAGTATTTGTTGTGAGGAAGGGTCTGGTGAATGCCATAAATAGGCGTTAGGATGTATTGGTGATAGCCATAGTTTCTCCACCTCCATCCACTTCGTGTAGGCATGCAATGCCGACCAGGCGGGGATTACGTCTAAAGGGTCGCCCAATAATAGCTTAAAATATCGGGCCCACCCCCAAATCCTCCCCTATGTCTACTAGCATGAAAGACCTACTTAGCTACCCTGTGCCCCCCAATGAGCCCAATATGAAACGCAGGTTTGGCTGCTTGTAGGAACGAAGTTCCATCAGTGGTACCGCCCCCGGCAGGGTCCCCAAAAAGGTAGAGAATTTTTGGGGCAGCACCGTCACTTAACTGAGCTGATCCTCCCAAAGAAGGTTTATGGGCTGGAGTGCCATTTGGTCAGTGGGTTTTTTCAATTCTTCGAACAATGGGGGGAAATTAGCTTTATAAAGTGATTCATAGCTGCCTGTGATCTGTACCCCTAGATATTTGAGTGAATGGTCTTTCCAGAAATAGGGATAATTATTTTTAAGCTGGGCATAAGCCGCAGGTGTGGAATTAATCAGGAGGGCTTCAGACTTTGAGGCATTTATTTTATAGCCTGAGAGTCTTCCCAAATTTATCCAGAAGCGAGTGGGAACAGGGAGAGTAGTATGAGGATCCGTTAAGGTCAGGAGGATGTCATCCGCGAAGAGGATAGTTTAAATTTCCTTACCCTGACTGAGATGCCTTTAGTATCCGGGTTAGCCCTTATGAGGCCCGCCAGAGGTTCTATACAGAGGCAAATAAGAGGGGGGACAGCGGACATCCTGTTTTAGTCCCATTCCGGATCACGAATCTATCCGAGGTGCATGTGGGGAGTTTGATAGAAGCCGAGGGAGTGGAGTAGGCCCCTTAATTGCTGTTAGGAAAGGCCCCGAGAAACCCAGTCCCTTCAAGGTCTCGAACAAAAAGAAACCCACCCTGTCAAAGGCCTTCTCTGCATCAAGGCTAAGCAGGAGGGCCTGTTTGCGCTCGAGAGTTGGCTACTTCGCCCAAGATCTATTGTACGTCTGGTATTGCACCTCCTTGTCTCAAGGGGACAAACCCTACCTGATCTTTATTGATCAGCTGTGGAAGCCATCTATTAAGCCTGTTGGCCAAGATCTTCGTAAATTTTTTAAAGATCCGATTTCTTAGTAGGGCGATTGGTCGATAAATTTGCACTATCCGTGGATCCCTACCGCTTTTATGTATGAGGGTGACATTTGGAGTGGGACTTTAGTTCCGGAATAGGGCCCCTCCCCGAAGGGAATTGTATAGCTTTAACATGTAGGGGGGTTGGATCTCCGAGAAGGCTTTAAATAGAGATACGGGAGGCCAAACTGGCCCTGGGGATTTTCCAATTGGGGGCTCCCTGAGGACCGCCAGAAGTTCCTCCATCTCAAGAGGGGCGTTTAGAGAGCTGCGAGCCTCCAACGGTAGGGTCTGAAGTGGACAAGACCTCAGGAAGTCCCCAATGAGCTGTTGAGCTTTGAGGCCGTCCTGTGGTAAATCCGAAGGGAGTGAATAAAGCCTGGAAAAGAAGTCAAAAAGAGTCGCTATTGATTTTGGATCATATCGTAAGGAACCGTCATGATCACGG
This sequence comes from Phyllomedusa bahiana, assembly GCA_025379985.1. Taxonomy (NCBI): domain Eukaryota; kingdom Metazoa; phylum Chordata; class Amphibia; order Anura; family Hylidae; genus Phyllomedusa; species Phyllomedusa bahiana. Next base: position 114,191 of record JAODAL010006242.1, on the reverse strand, counting down.
AGGGCGAAAGGAAAAGGGAGATGGATCTCTCTTTCAGCTGTTTGGCTAACATAGTGTGAGGCTTGTTACCATACTCGTAAAACCTCTGCTTGGAGTAAAGGAGGAGCTTCTCAACACTACCTGTGGCAATATCTTTCAGATCCTGCCTTGTGGCTATTATGCGCCTAAGGGTGGGTAGGCTGGGCTGCCGGGCCATCTTTTGTTCTAACTTTTTGAGAGATTGCCGGAGAATCAATGTTCTTTCCATCTTATTCTTCTTAAGTTTGGAGCCCAGGGCTATACAGTTACCGCGGAAGACGGCCTTATGGGCCTCCCAAGGGTGGAGATAGACGTTACCGAATCCTCATTCAGGTCGAAATAGGTAGAGAGAGAGTCCCCCAATATCTTCTTATGGGTGGGGATTTTGATCATAGTATCGTTTAACCTCCGTGACATGGAGCGAAGGGGGGGGTCTGGACGTTAAGGTCGACCGTGACCGGGGCATGATCGGACCACGTAATGGACTCAATGGTCGATCTCAGCAACATACGCAAGGCCGGGGTATTTCCAAAGAAATAATCTAGCCTGGTGTGAGTTTTGTGGGGGTGAGAGAAGAAAGTAAACTCCCTGTCTTTAGGGTGATTGACCCTCCCGAAGTCAACAAGCCATGGGATCTAATCAGTTCCTAAAGGCCGCTGACATCCAGTCTGGTTTAAGTTTGAGGAGCCTCCCCAAGAGCACACGGTCCATGACGTCAGAGAAATCATGTTAAAGTCCCCTCCAACAGAAGAGGGGAAAGACTGGTATTAGTGAGTTTAGCAAAACCCTGCTTAGGAAGGACAACTGGGATGCATTTGGAAATTTTTCATTGCAGAGAATAATCGGTTTCCCATACAGAGTAGCCTGTAGGATAATGTACCTTCCCGCTGGGTCAATCGGGATGACAGGACCTGGAGTGGGCATGAGTTAGCCACCAGAAAGGCCACCACTGCCTTCTTTATCTCATTAGAGGCAGAGAAGGCTTTAGAGTATGATGATCTCGCGAAACCGAAAGACCCAGCGGAATTGAAGTGCGTCTCCTGCAGAAACACTATGTCCGCATTCAGAAACCTACATTCTCGAAGGGCTAGCCTCCTTTTCGCATTGGAGTTAAGACCCTTGACATTCAGTTTTAAGAAACTTGACCATGGGCCCTCACGAAATAGTAATTCGGCAAATTGCCAGAGTAATCCGGGATGCTCTAGTAACAAGTAAAATACCCAGGAGGGGGGGAAGGAAAGTCAGAGGGGAAGCCAAAAAGGGATGTAGTCAATGACAAACAGAATAGACGTGACAGACAGGGAGGACAAAGACTGAAGACAACGAAAACCAACGTGTCAGTAATACGAACGGATTTAAACAATAAAGAAACTACAATTTGAATCGACTATAGGTAGATCCTAGGAGGCGCTGTCTCAGACCGTGGAGGAGGCTAGAGGTGATCCTAAGATAGGAAAAAAAGGGGGTGGTAGCCCAAATCCCGGACCGAAGTAGAGGTCTCTAGAGCGAGCCTCCCCCCCTCCCCCTCAGCGCCGAAAGGGCTAATCCTCTTCAGACCGAACAAGTCAGAGAGGTCACGCCAAACGCTAGGATGTAACGACACTAAACAATAAAACCCGAAGGGCCGTCAATATGTAAACTTCTATAACAAATTAGAAAATTCCTGCATTAAGCTTAGTATCACATAGCACCCAGTACAAGGCTATAGTATACACCAAAATAAAAAAGGCTGAAGTCAATAAATCAGCCTTCCAGAGTTTTGTCCACATTAGGTAGGAGAGGAGCGGCGGGGCTTCTATGGCCGGAGGAGGCCTCTTGGAGAGCGTCCTTTAGATGTGGTAGGGCCCGCTGCCAAGCAGGGGGTGGCGGAGGGGCAGGGATTTGGGGAATTCCCCGTCTTCCATTCGTTGAATTGGAATCTGAAGAGCTTTGCAGAAGGTCGAAAGATCAGAGTGTTTATTTAAGCGTAAATTGAACGGCCCTCTGAGCGTACTGTAAGGGCGAAGGGAAAGTTCCATCTATAGGGGATGTTGCGATCCTTCAGAATATCGAGGAGAGGTTTAAGGTGGCGGCGTTTCTGGAGAGTGTACCAAGAAAGGTCCGGGAAGAGCTGAATTGGGGAACCCTGGAAATTGATTTGACGCACACTTCTAGCCTTTTCCATTATTTCCTCTTTTACTTTTGTATTCATGGAGACGCAGATAATGGGCTCTGGGTAGGAGGAAAGGTTCTTAGGTCTAAGAGCTCTGTGCGCCCTATCTAGCTTGAAAGAGCGGTGCGGGGAAGCCCCTAGTATCTGGCTGAAAATGGAGTTTAGCATTTTTTGAAGGTCTTCTTCCCCTTGAGCCTCCGGTACACCCCGGATTCTGATGTTACATCTTCGACCTCGATTATCAAGGTCCTCCAGATGGCGGGCCATGTCTCTCATCGCAGGTATCTGGGCTGTAATAGTAGGATGAAGCTGAGCAACATATTTCCTGGTGTTATCGTGGTCATCCTCCAACATCTCGACTCGAGATGCTATTTGCTTAATTTCCTGCTTTAAATCAGCTACTTCTTCTCTGAAGGAAGCCTTTACATCAGAAAGCAGCGTTATTAGCTCGTCCCTTGTAGGCAATTGCTGGAGCATAGCTGCCCATGGATGGTAGTCCATTGAATGAGGGCTTAACGGTGCTGAGGAGAAGACAGGAGATCCCTGCCAGGAGGCCCCACCACTGCCAGGGCCCAGGGATAAAGAGGGAGGTGGTGACCCAGGATCCATCATGATGGCCCCCTCATGCGTTTTGGAGGAGAGTGGGGCTGGTGTGAGCTGAGCCTCTGTATGTAGAGAATGGGCAGTGCTAGATGGTGTGGCTGCTACTTCACTGTATGATGGCGCCGGGCGAGTTGCGCCGCCCTGCGCTCCCTTAATGGCCGACATGTCTCCTGAAGAGGAGGAACTTGGCGTGCTATGAACGCCTGCCGGAGCCCCCAGGTGCCGCCTGGCTGCCTTCAAAGCCCTGGTTTCTGGCCGAGAGGATGTTTGCAGAGCTTCACTCCCCACCACCGGTACCTTAGGTGCCCCGCTGTCCGGCGCTGATGAGAGCAGGGAGGATTCCTGTAATGGCGGCGGCGCTGCCTGCGATGCAGCGTGAAGGAGGCCGCGGCTGAGGTATGCGTCCAGGGCGGTGAGAGCCGGTCGGGGTGTCGCTGGTCTCCTCGGGGTTTTCCCTGGTAGCTGATGTCTCCTCTTACCCATCTAGGGTGCGATATAGCAGCAGGAAAAGCGGGTGTAACGGCCGACTTGCGGGAGCTCTTCTAGTGTGCGTCCATCCTCCCTGAAATCGTTTTTAAGGACACTCCACCTACCTCCAACTTTGTCATTGATGCCAGTGTGCACCATGACACCTGGATTCTCACCAGCCCCACCCAGCAATCTGTCAACCTGATCCGCGATATGTCGAACTCGGGCCTCAGGTAAACATCATACTGTTCGATGATCACGGTCTTTGTGGCAGATTGCCCTGTCTGTTCCCCTAATAATTGAGTCCCCAACTACGAGCACCTGTCTAGCCTGATCTGTACTCCTATTCCCCACCTTACTGGAGCAGACAGGGGTAGTGTCTTGCTGCAGTAGTACTATTTCTGAGCTGACATCCCCCCTCATCTGCCAGTCTTGCTATTTTGTTGGGGTATGCCAGATCAGGGCTAGCGTCCCTGACACTTTTCCCTCTACTTTTCTTTTCTTTTTTTTCCCAAAACAAAAGAAAATAATATACTGTGGTGTACAGAAATGCAATCACATCGAAAAAATTAAATAATACAATAATTGGTTACGCATCATTCACAGCCTTGTATCGTTCTTTATGTACCTAGCAGGATATGTAGGCTCTAGAGATGTGATTGCGTACACCTTAAACAGAAATATAAAGTTAAAAGAAATAAACCAATAATTACAACTCAACCCCTTTAAGTGGAGAATTATAAGTACTATAGTGGAATAGTAAACATCTAGAAGAGCAGAACCTGCCATCTGAAGCACTCGGACTCGTCTAATGTATCATAGTTCTTGGGTCAATTTTTTCTGTCACCCTAACATAGGCTCTAGTAGGAATGTATGAATATCTCAAAATCGCATTTAGGATAATAGGGTTACTGTTAATGGTCGGGGGAAGCTTAAATTTTCCCAAGGTCCCTGAAAATTCATGCTTCATGTACCACATAGTATGTTTAAGAGGAAAAACCACCAAGTTGCTGTCCTCCCTAGTTAGATGATTTTGGGGCCTCCATTTAGTGAAAAATGTTCCAGTTTGGGAGAGTTTCTGCAGTTCGGTCTCTAATTTTTCTATATACAGGCAGTCCCTGACTTACACCATTCCTACTTACATCTGTCCCCTAGTTACAAACGGAGGCTTATGGGGCATGCTGGCACTTGTAGTTCCATGTCCAACAGCAGATAGTAGCTGTGGAATGACAAGTTCCTCCAATATTAGTGCTAATGGTATATATACAACGGTATGCTTCCGTAATAAAACGTATACATTTTATTCAAATCTTACATAAAATTTGAATGTCCAGTGTAAACAGGTTCCACACTTCACTTTCTATATATTATATAATCATTTATCATCCACCTGGTGGTTCATTGAAGTATCTCCTTTACTTTGCGTAGTCGCATGGGAGATTCCGTCCGGAGTGGACTTGTTGCATCCAGCGTCTGTGCTGTGTGAGCCTTCCTCAACACCTCACCTCTCAAACAGCGCTACATCTCGCGACGTTTCGAGAGCTATACGCCCTCTTTGTCAAGCATAGAGGTAACCATAGGATACATCACTTATATATGATTCCTGTGTGTCTCAATGTACATTCATTATCTTAAAAACAATAATAATAAAAACAAGCGGTATGCATCAGTATGACGGCCATATAACATATTCATCTTTTATTCATTATATGCCGTATCCTATTATAGCATACTTTTGGTTACTTCGCATAGCAGCTGATTTGTTCAGAACTAGAATTCAGGTATAGACGTTCCAATTGCACTCTTCATTTAGGCCATTAGGTGTCAGTGTTTGCATTTTGTTAATCCAAAATACTACTCTTTGCAACAATTTGTTTTTTAAAATATGTGTATCACTTGTTTCTACTTTTTCTAGAATACACTATTTTAGATCCCATACATTGTGTCCAGATTCATAAAAATGTCTGGCCACCGATGTTTCACCAGATTTTTTATTTTCTACGTCTTTTTCTTTATTACCTGTTTTTTCCATTCTAGTTCTGAACAATTTTATCTGTGATCTGTGTTCATTAATTCTCACTCTTGCTGGTCTGGATGTTTGGCCAATATATGTTTTCCCGCAAGGGCATTTTAGCATATATATGACATTGCTGGAATTGCACGTACATTTTTTTTTTTTATAAATATAGGATACCCTTTCATTGGATGCGATATTCTATCACCTTTTATTATTTGATTACAATTTTGGCACGCAAGACATCCATATGTACCTTTCCTTTGTGTTCCTATTAATGTTTGTTTCTTCTTTGGTTTCTGTTGTATATCTGACCTAATGAGGACATTACCTACACTTTTCCCTCTCTGGTATATAAATCTAGGGGGATCAACAAATAGGTGACCATATTTTGGATCTACCTGTAGTATATGCCACGATTTTAAAATACTTTTTAAAATTATTTCTGCATGGTGATCATAAGTGGTAATGTAGTTAATCCTCTGATCTTTTTGTCTATTTTTGTGTTTACGTGCTTCCTCCCTAGTTAATTTTCCTATTTCATCCCCTATTTTTCTTAGTACCGTCTCATCGTACCCTCTATCAACGAATTTTTGTATTAGTTTCTGTTTATTCCTCTGGTAGTCCTCATCTAGTGTACAGATTCGCCTAATCCTTAAAAATTGCCCCTTAGGGATTCCTTTTATCAAATTTGGAGCATGTTGGCTTTTTGCATGCAAGAGATTGTTCCTCTCCATTTCTTTTACGTGCAAGTTGGTCTTCAATTTGTTATTTTCTATATTAATATTGACATCTAGGTAGTCAATGGATCAATTTACTGCTTGTAAATTTTATTAGGGGATGCACCGTATTTATGAATTCCACAAAAAGATTTAACTCTTCTAATGTGCCAGTCCACAATAATAGCACATCATCCACAAATCTTAACCACATTTTTATGTGTTTTTCCCAGCGACTAAATATTATGGATTTAGTTTCCAGGTTGGTCATAAATATGTTGGCTATACTAGGAGCTGCTGGAGAACCCATTGCAACTCCTTGTCGCTGTATATAAAATTCACTGCCAAATTTGAAATAATTTTTTGTAAGGAAGATGTCTAGTAATGTTAGTAAGAAAACAATCATTTGGTTGGATAATTTGGGATTTTTTCTTCTCTAATTATGTTTATGCCTTCCTCTTTAGGGATATTTGTATAGAGGTTTTTGACATCTAGGGTACATATGTATGTTATATCCTGTATATCCACTTGTTCTAATCTCTGTAATAGGTCGCTGTGGATATACAGGATATAACATACATATGTACCCTAGATGTCAAAAACCTCTATACAAATATCCCTAAAGAGGAAGGCATAAACATAATTAGAGAAGAACTTATAAAAAATCCCAAATTATCCAACCAAATGATTGTTTTCTTACTAACATTACTAGACATCATCCTTACAAAAAATTATTTCAAATTTGGCAGTGAATTTTATATACAGCGACAAGGAGTTGCAATGGGTTCTCCAGCAGCTCCCAGTATAGCCAACATATTTATGGCCAACTTGGAAACTAAATCCATAATATTTAGTCGCTGGGAGAAACACATAAAAATGTGGTTAAGATTTGTGGATGATGTGCTATTATTGTGGACTGGCACATTAGAAGAGTTAAATCTTTTTGTGGAATTCATAAATACGGTGCATCCCCTAATAAAATTTACAAGCAGTATTGATCAAAAATCCATTGACTACCTAGATGTCAATATTAATATAGAAAATAACAAATTAAAGACCAACTTGCACGTAAAAGAAATGGAGAGGAACAATCTCTTGCATGCAAAAAAGCCAACATGCTCCAAATTGGACAAAAGGAATCCCTAAGGGGCAATTTTTAAGGATTAGGCGAATCTGTACACTAGATGAGGACTACCAGAGGAATAAACAGACACGAACACAAAGGAAAGGTACATATGGATGTCTTGCGTGCCAAAATTGTAATCAAATAATATAAGGTGATAGAATATCGCATCGATTGAAAGGGTATCCTATATTTATAAAAAAAAAAATGTACGTGCAATTCTAGCAATGTCATATATATGCTAAAATGCCTTTGCGGGAAAGCATATATTGGCCAAACATCCAGACCATCAAGATTGATAATTAATGAGCACAGATCACAGATAAATTGTTCAGAACTAGATGGAAAAAACAGTAATAAAGAAAAAGACGTAGAAAAATAAAAATAATTGGTGAAACATCGGTGGCCAGAACATTTTATATGAATCTGGACACAATGTATGGGATCTAAAATGGTGTATTCTAGAAAAAGTAGAAACAAGTGATACACATATTTTAAAAAATAAATTGTTACAAAGAGAAGTATTTTGGAGCCACAAAATGCAAACACTGACACCTAAATGGCCTAAATGACGAGTGCAATTGAACGTCTATACCTGAATTCAGTTCTGAACAAATCAGCTGCTATGCGAAGTAACCAAAAAGTATGCTATAAATAGATACGGCAAATAATGAAATAAAAGATGAATATGTTTATATGGCCGTCATACTGATGCATACCGCTTGTTTTATATTATATTATTTTTAATGATAATGAATGTACATTGAGACACACAGGAATTATATAAGTGATGTATCCTATGGTTACCTCTATGCTTGACAAAGAGGGCGTGTAGCTCTCGAAACGTCGCGAGACGTAGCGCTGTTTGAGAGGTGAGGTGTTGAGGAAGGCTCACACAGCACAGACGCTGGATGCAACAAGTCCACTCCGGACGGAATCTCCCATGCCACTACGCAGAGTAAAGGAGATACTCCAATGAACCACCAGGTGAATGATAAATGATTATATAATATATAGAAAGTGAAGTGTGGAACCTGTTTACACTGGACATTCAAATTTTTATGTAAGATTTGAATAAAATTTATACGTTTTATTACGGAAGCATACCGTTGTATATATACCATTAGCACTAATATTGGAGGCATATTGAATAGCAGGTGGGGACCTGCAGCGAAGGTATAACCTGTCTGTTCATTAATAAAGGTGCATTGCATGATGAGTATATAATCATGAATGACAAGTTCCAGCATGCCGCAGCAGCACATGAGGTGGAAATGAGGTGAAATCTTCCTAACAGGGGCACAGACAGCAAAACAAATGTAAAGACCCTTCCCTACACTATCCAAAACTAAAAAAAAAAAAAAAAAAAATAATAATAATAAATGTACCTGTTCCGACTTACATACAAATTCAACTTAACAACTGATGAACAAACCTACAGTCCCTATCCTGTTTGTAAACCGGGGACTGCCTGTACATGTATGTCTTTACTTGTTCCCAGACCTCACTTTCTGCCGGAGTATTATGTTCCAGCCATTTATGTAATAAGCTTCTTTTTGCAGCTAAAAAAATGATATGTAGTAAATTATGATATTTGGGAACCGTGGACAGATCATGAAAAGGCAGTATATTAGGCGAGAGTTGTATGTCAATGCCCTATTTGCTTCTTATTGTGCATACAAGATTCCTCCAGGACATCTGGGAGGACCTGCAACTCCAGATCCCGTGGGCCATGTCTGTCTTTGGGGTATTACATTTTGGACATGCTGTTTTGCGATGTGGAGCCAAGGGAGGCGGGGGGATATTAAAGCCATATATGGCATGATGCAAGAAGCGAAAGTGAGTCTCTCTCCATTTCTCGCTAATTACAGCTGCACAAACACTATTCCAACCTCTCAGTGCGATCTCGGGTATCCCCATGTCGGGGAAGTATTTTTCCCAGCGGAGGAAAAGCTTATCTTCCCATCTACTTATTTCTGATTCCCCAAGTTTTCTATATATGATAGATAATGAGTAACGGGTGGAGTTAGGTTCCTTAAAGAAATCAAATGTATTCGTGGGGTGCATCCCAATTCTTTGTTATGGGCCACATCACATATACCAGTGAAACTCCCATTGTTGGGGCCTATTAGATTGACAAGAGAGGTATGGAACCAATGTGCTAAACGATTTGGACTTTGCTCCCCATTGTCGACAATGACTTCCTTTCTCTTTAATCCTATGTTTCCTGCTTGCCTGCTAGGTTTGTCCATGAAACAATGGTATGATAGGAAGCTCTTTTGGGTGGCTGACATTGTAGACTACAGAACGTTGCAAATCCTCCCTTTTTGGTCCTTGCAAGACCGGTTTTGGCTACCTGACAATAGTTCCTACTCATACTTACAAATTGTCCATTTTTCTAAACCGGTGTTGGGCTCCACTAAGGTTGCTCGACCTACTAGGTTTGAATTGATGTGTAAACTCTGTCACGACTAGAGGATTGATATCCCAAATTGATACAATGCTACTGAACCCTTGTCCTGAAGAACTCCTTAGGCGCCCCTACGTGACAAAATGGGATCAGTATTTGGACAGGCAGCTATCTGACGACGAGTGGAGGTAGGTGTGGCGGAGAGCTGGTCAGCCATCTCGGTGCAGCATATATAAAGAAAACCAGTATAAAATTCTGTCTTTGTTACATAAATTAAACTCGGGGATACCAGATAGGTGCTAGAGATTTGGAACGAGGGATGCCACAGTTTTGCATATTTTTTGGGTTTGCGCATCGAGAGTGGGTTTTGGGAGGCTGGTCAGGTGATTGGTGGTGGATGTTACTGGGGCTAAATTACCAATGGATCCAACATGTTTCCTACCCTGTTTCCTGAAAATAAGACACCCCCGAAAATAAGACTTGGTGCATTTTTAGTTATGAAATTCAGAGTTGGGCTGCTTATGCTGATGTTTGTGATGAAATCACTACAGTATATTAATACATGTTTTGTGCAACAATAAATGTGAATTATTGTTCATAGAAAAAAATATCCCCTAAACATAAGTTTTAGCTCGTCTTTAGGAGCAAAAATTAATATAAGACACTGTTTTATTTTCGGGGAAACAGGGTAATGAATACCGTATATACTCGAGTATAAGCCGAGTTTTTCAGCCCAAAAAATTAGCTGAAAAACTCTACCTCGGCTTATACTCGAGTCACTGTCGGCGCTCGGGCGCCGCGATGGCCCGGGCGCCGACAGGGACGCTTCAGTTATATGCGGCTCCTCAGGGAGCGCATATAACTGAAGGCCGAGTGAGCGCACAGTGTCCGGGCGCTGCGCTGGCCCGGACACTGTCCGCGATCCCTTCACCTACATGCGACTCCTCCGGAGCGCATATAGGTGAAGGGATACCACTGCGGGGCACAGAGCGAGCGCTCCGTGCTCCGCAGTGGTCTCCGGGCGGCCGCAAGCAGACTCGCGGCCGCCCGGAGTTTCCGGCACAGGTAGCGTGTGTCATCACGCTGCGTGCGCGGCCTGATGACGTCACCCGCCTGTGCCGAGAAGATGCAGGAATCACGCGGGAGGCCGGAGCAGCGAGGAGGCGGAGCGGCGAGGGACACGGAGCAGCGGGGAGCCAGGTAAGTGAATGTTTATGATTTTTTTTAAACTGCCTGTACCTGCCTACAGCTGCCTATACCTGCCTACAGCTGGCCCTCTACCTGCCTACAGCGGCCTATACCTGCCTACATCTGGCCCTATACCTGCCTACAGCTGGCCCTATACCTGCCTACAGCAGGCCCTATACCTGCCTACAGAGGCCCAATACCTGCCCTACAGCCTGCCCTATACCTGCCCTATACCTGCCTACAGCTGGCCCTATACCTGCCTACAGCCTGCCCTATACCTGCCTACAGCTGGCCCTATACCTGCCTACAGCTGCCTATACCTGCCTACAGCCGGCCCTATACCTGCCCTACAGCCGGCCCTATACCTGCCCTACAGCCGGCCCTATACCTGCCCTACAGCCGGCCCTATACCTGCCTACATATGCCTATACCTGCCCTACAGCCGGCCCTATACCTGCCTACAGCCGGCCCTATACCTGCCTACAGCCGGCCCTATACCTGCCTACAGCCGGCCCTATACCTGCCTACAGCCGGCCCTATACCTGCCTACAGCCTGCCCTATACCTGCCTACAGCCGGCCCTATACCTGCCTACAGCCTGCCCTATACCTGCCTACAGCTGGCCCTATACCTGCCTACAGCCTGCCCTAAACCGGCCCTATACCTGCCTACAGCTGGCCCTATACCTGCCTACAGCCTGCCCTATACCTGCCTATGGGGCCATATACCTGCCTATACCTGCATATAGGGCCATATATCCGCCTATAATTGCCTATGGGGGACATTAAACTGCCTATGTAATTTTATTGGTATCCATTTTTATTTTTAATATTTACCAGTAGCCGCTGCATGTTCTACGCTTATACTCGAGTCAATAAGTTTTCCCGTTTTTTGGGGCAAAAGTAGGTGCCTCGGCTTAAACTCTGGTCGGCTTATACTCGAGTATATACGGTATCCAAATCCCTTCAGTTAGAAATAACACATTGAGTCTAATTGTGCACATTTTGATTGCAGCGAGATGCCTTATTTCCTTATTTTAGAAGCGTATCAATTCCCCAACCTTAGAAGACTTACTTCATAGGTTTAAAGATGTGAGATTAATGGAGATACTCACTGCGTCTCTGAACAATAATCTGGATATATTTGAGGAGGTCTGGTCTCTATGGGACTACTATGAAGCTGCTCGAGGGCTGTAATGGAGTTTGGGCCTATCATACACATCTGTCCTAGAGAATGGTTGATGACCATTCGGGCGTCTATGCCTAGTTACAATAATTCTGTTTACCCCCTCCCTTGTGTGTCGTGTCTATCGTCTACATGTTGACAAAAGTTATACCCTTTTTAGTTATTTATTTTTAAAAATTTTTACTTAAGTAGGTGTTCTATACAGTTTCTTGGAATGTGATTATACAGTTTACGGCGCTTCACCTCCACGACTTCTGTTATACAAGCCAAAGTCCCGACTCCGACTCCTCAATTTCCTAAACCTCCGACTCCTGACTCCCTCATACATGGCACATGTTTAAGTGATAACTTTACTGTAGTAAAATGGTAACATCAGGCTGTTTATCACCTTATGATACAATAATCAAGCTATTTAGATAGAACAGACACTGATAAGCAAAAGGGTAACAATGTTTTGATCTTTTGAACACTTCTGGGTGGAGTTTTAGAAAAAGCTGTATTTGTATCCAAGTCCAGTCTGCACCAACATTGGGAATATGTAGAAGAGACCTGATCCAGAGCCCAGAAGGATTCAGGCACTATTGAAAACCAAAAGGTGGATTTCCCAAATACTAACAAAATAATAAAAATTAACATTTAGATTTTTAGGAGCAAAACAGTAACAGTGCAGTTACAGGAAAGAATCTGCAGAACTAAGCAGATGCTAAATACTTGCAAGTCAAATTTATGTATAAGATAGGTAAGATGACTGTATATAAAATTACAGTAGCATCCTGTAAAAAGCTGTAGTGGATGGTGAGATATGGAGCCTGAAAGTCACAAGTTCAAAACATTGATACCATTTTGCTTGCCAGTGTAAAATATATTTATTGGATACGACTTTAGAACACAAAAAAATTGTAAATATGCAAAACACTGCGGGAACATTTGTGGAGTCTCATCAGATCCTGCATAGATGACCTCACATCTGATCTCATTATTTCCAGGCTAGAGAACGGCCTCTCTATACTAACTTGGATTTGGGGCAAAGCGGTGACCACAGGGGCAACATCTCTAACAATGTCAGGGTATAAAGGAATGGCCTCAGCCACAGTCAGTTTAGATGAATGGTTTAACTCTTCTACTTCTTTGAAAGCAGGTGAAAAATTTTGCTGAACTCCGTTTGCCATGGGAGCGGAATTTTCTCCCCTGGGGCAACGCTTTGCCTGCTCCATGTCATCAATTACACTCCTCATGTGATAAGGCTGAAGATATAGGAGGAGTAGCAAGGGAAAGACCCAATTCCTCTTGCTCTTTGCACTGCATCGAACTAACTGGACCAACTTATTATATATTGTCGGTCCATTTTATGACGACTCCGACTCCTGCAAAATAGGCACCGACTCCACGACTCTGACTCCACAGCCCTGTATACAAGACAACTAAACTCTGTATTGAACACTTGTTTTATTAATTGCCACATGTTGGAATTCTGACTTACTTATTGAATACTGTATTGATATACATGTGTTAATTTATGTTTATTGAAAATCAATAAAAACACAGTTAAACAAAAAAAAATGTACTGGAAATTTGGAATATGGTAAATTTCCTGAGGCCTCTGAAAGAAGAAATATTTGTTCTCCGATCTGTCAAAGAGATCATTAAGGTTACTAACGCCATTTTCCACCCACTGCTGCAGCTGTTTATTTCCCAGCCCTTGAGGGAACTCTGGGTGTTCCACTAGGGGCATGTATTTGCTGAGTATAGCTGGAAGATGGATCACCCTATATGGATGCCCAGGTATTTAATTGAAACCTCCACTAAAGGGATACCTAAATGATGTAGAGCTAGTAATTTCTCCTTAGGAGAAACGTTCAATATTTCAGACTTTGTCACATTAATTTTAAACCCTGAGCAAAGTCAAAAGATTTTTAAATGGCGAAACAAATCGGGGAGGTCTCGCTCTGGGTTTTCCATAAAGAAAATTATATTGTCTGCAAATAGTGCCATGTTAAGGTCCTGGTTTTTAACCCTAATCCCCTCAAATACTCCTGAGGAGTTTAGAAATCTCACCAGGGATTAAATTGTTAAATTAAATAAAAAATTTGATAATGGGCATCTCTGACGTGTTCCTCGTTGCAATGGGAAGGGTTGGGACAGGAAGCCAAGCAGACACACTCTACCCATATGATTACTGTGTAAGGCGTCCAAAAAGGTGTAATAAGGTCCCTTTAATCCAAATTTACCTAGGACCATGTTCAACCACCCCCAATCCACACTATCGAACCATTGGTTGGTATGAGGATGCAAGGGAGAGATCCTTCCCTGGTTTTGTTATTATTTTTATATGTGCTCTATTCATATAATGTATGGGGCTGCCGGTTAGATACGAGTTAAAGAGGTTCAACAAGGTGGGAGTTACTTGTCCCTTCAGGATTTTAAAAAATTCACTGGTATATCCATCAGGTCCCAGGGATTTATTATTTTTCAATTTTGCAATTTCCGTTTCAAGTCCAAGAGCGGTTATTGGGGAACCTAGGATCTCAACCTCCGCATTCGAGAGACCATGTAGGCATACCTCTTTCAGCCAAGATTGAGATGATACGTCATCTAGATTTTCGTCTCTGTAGTGATTTTGGTAAAAAGAGCGAAGTACTTCGATGACTTCTTCTTCTCCGCATTTCCTAAGGACGTCCTCCCTATCTCTCAGGCTAGGAAGCAACCCTGGATGAGGACTACCTTTTGCAAACCGAGCAAGAAGTCTTCCGGGTTTGTTTCCAAACCTAAAGAACTCCGTTTCCTTACGGGATCTGGTTTGAAATGATTTTTTTCCAACCATGACTCTAATAGATATAATCTAGTTTAGCGGATTTCCATTTAGCTTGATTCTCCTTAGTTGGAGATAGGGAGAATGTGGTATATGCCTATCGGCGTGCTTGGCTTCGAGATGTGAGTTTAGCCTTGAGTATGAAATTAGCCTCCCTCTTGAAACTGCTTTCGCTGTGTCTCAGAATAATTGTGGCGAGGTCTCGTGTTCAGCATTGTGTGTCTGGGATTCTAACCACCATCCATGAAGGACTGTGTGAAGTTCCTCATTCCTAATGAGATGGGAAGGAAATCTCCGAATAAATTCTTTTCTATGAGGGTATCTGTCCCACAATCGCATTACAATGGAAGCATGGTCAGAAATGATCAATTCCCTGATTCCAACTGTCTCTCTACTGAGAGAAGGTTATATGTAGTAAAGATATAGTCTATCCGGGACCAGCTATTTTGAGGAGGAGAAAAGTAGGAAAACTCTCTAGCATCCGGGTGTAATATTCTCTAGGGGTCAAAGATATTGCTGTTTTCTACAAACTTTGTGAGAGAAGATACCCCTTTCCGGTTACAGTACAGAGTGATGTCCTTCCCACGTCTATCCTCTTTCTGTGACATAACATCGTTGAAATCTACACTAACAATTTTAATATCACCCGCATCTTGGTGTAAGAGGGATTCCAGGTTTTTATAGAATAGAGGGGCTCCTGAGTTTGGTCCATAGATATTATAGAGAGATAAATACTCGCTGTCTGTTTTAAGTTTTGGTACAGCCCACTGTCCCTCTGAATCATGTTCATGCCCTCTCACTTGTCCAGTAAATTTTTTGCTGAGAAGTGTAAGGACTACTGCTTTGTTGTTAACTTCCGGGGATCCGTGTACTTGTCCCACCCAGAACCACTGCATACGTTGAAAATCCTCTGCAGCTAAATGTGTTTCTTGTAAAAACGCAATGTCTATTTTAAGACATTTCAGGTGTCATAGAATCATTACACGTTTGTTGGTCGACCGAAGACCCTTAGGCTATGTTCACATGGCTTAAAGTGGGATTTATTTCAGTCCATAATTACGCGCCGTAGTGCGCAAATTACGTCTGGAATACGTCCCAGTCATTACGGTAATCCACAGTTCTCATAGAGAACTATGGATTACGTCTCCTCTCCCTGCTCGACGAATACGCCGCGGGGGGAGATAAGTGACATGTGAATTACAAGCAGCTTATACGCGCTGCTGGTAATGAAAGTCTATGGGCCGGCTAGGTGCCGCTCCCCCCTCCTCCCCCCGCTCTCGCCCCCGTCCACAAAAGTAATTGCGGGGCGTAATTACACCCCGCAAATAAGCCATGTGAACATAGCCTTAACATTCCATGTTATGATTTTCATGGTTTAGTGCCTGTTTACTATCTTTACCCCAAGTGACGATGGGACTGTGCTCTCTTTCTCCTTTAAAAAAAATGTAAAAAGCTCCAGGCAAAACAGCAATAGACCATGAAGAGATAGTCAAAAGGAGCATTGTGCACTCTGGAAGGAAAAACACAAAATAGCATTCATCCAGAACAAAGTGCGTGGTGACTTTTTTCTTTTTTCCATATATTTATACCAGAGAAGTAGAGTGATATAGCTCCCCTTATTTTGAGGTGGCAGAGGCTAAACTCTAACTGTACATATCTCAGTGGTAAGATGCTGTTCTACAAACTTTGTGAGTGAGATACCTTTCGGTTCGTACAGATGATGTCTTCCACGTTATCCTCTCTGTGAATAATGTTGAAATCTACACACAATTAATATCCACACGCATCTTGGTGTAGAGGATTCCAGTTTTTATAGATAAGGGCTGCGATTTGGTCCATAGATATTATAGAGAGATAAATATCGTGTTGTTTTAGTTTGGTACAACCCACTGTCCTTGAATCTATTCATGCCCTCTACTTTCCAGTAAATTTTTGTGGAAGTTAAGGAACTATGTAGTTGTAAACTCGGGGATCCGTGTACTTGTCCACCAGAACCTGATATTGAAAATCTTGCACTAAATGTGTTTCCTTGTAAAAACGCAATTCTATTTTAAGACATTCAGGGTCATAGAATCTATATAGTTGTTGGTCGACCAAGACCTTAGGTATGTTAATCATGGCTTAAGTGGGATTATTTTCATCCATAATCAGCGCGTAGTGCAAATTATCTGGAATAGTCCCAGTCATAGGGTAACTCCACAGGTTCTCATAGATGAACTATGGATTACGTCTCCTCTCCTGCTGAGATCGCCGGGGGGGGTAAGTGATGTGAATCCAGCGGCGTATACGGCTGCTGGTAATGAAGTCTATGGCCGGCTAGGTGCCAGCAAACCCCTCCTCCCGCAGTCTCGCCCATGTCCACAATAAGTATTGCGGGCGTAATTAACCGAAATCGTTGTGAATGCCTACATTCCATGTTATGTTTTCATGGTTAGTGCCGTTTATATTTTACCAGTGACGATGGTATTGTGCTCTATTTCTTTAAAAAATGTAAAAAGCTCAGGCAAACAGCAATGCATGAAGATGTCAAAGGAGCATTGTGCAGAGCGAATTTTAACTGGTTACAATACAGTTCTAAGCAGATACTTGAGCTCGCCTTTTTTTGACCACGTTGGCAGAAAAGTCTTCAAATATTAATACTTTGCGGCCCTTAAAAATAAGGTCGGATTTTAGCAATTTAAATGCCCATAAGATTGATACTTTGTCCGTGAAGTCCAAATATTTCACTATAATTTGTCGTAGTCTGCTCCATAAAGCATTGGCCAAGTTTCTCTTGGCACTTTTTGTGGTACCATCACAGAGATCTGGGCCTAAGCGATGGGCTCTTGCCACTTTACAGGGACCTGTGATCCCTAAGGCCTCAGGCATGTCCCTTTCGCATAGCACAATGAGATCTCGGGGAGGAATAGCTTCTGTGATACCTACCACTCTCAAGTTGTTACGCCGAGATCGATTTTCTAAGTCTTCGACTTTGTCAATAAGTCTCTTATTTTCTTGTATAACCTCCTGAAGGTGTATACTGGATTGTGCTGTTTCTTCTCGTAGTGCTCATATTTGGGAGTCATGATCATTTAGTTTTTCAGTGTGCGCCTTAATGTCGGCGTTCACTTGTGTAAACATCCGTGCTACAGTGTCTGCCAAAGATGCTTGTATTTCTGGAGAGAGAGATTTGGCGTGCAACCTCAGCAACTATGGTCTTAAAGCTTAGGGATGAGGAAAGTTGCATTTCGTCAGGTACCGGTATATCCTGGGATGCATTAGAAGCAGCAGATGGGATCCACCCCAGTCAGAAAGTATCTGAGAGTCGTTGCAATGTTTGAGGTCAGAGGATGCTGCCTGTTCTGGCGGCTGGGAGTCTGACGTTTTCCCCTGCTACTGTACACCTTTGTTGCGTCCAATTTTACAGATATATTTACAGATGAGTACAGATGAGTTAGAAGTATTTGAGCAGTGGGTACTTTATATGTACGCTATAATAGGTTTGCAGTAGCAGATTATGCTTTCTGCAGGGTATGTACTTGCTGCTGACATAGCTTATAAGGCTAGATGTAGGAGAATTGCTCGTAGGGCAGCAGTTTAGAGGCTAGGATAGGTGTTGGTTCTGAAGAGGTTAAGCTGCTTGTGGTACGATGCCTATGGTCGCTGTGTCGCTGCTGCGTGCGACTTAAAATGGCCGCCGGTCTCACTGTCCCTCCATTGGCTGCAGGGTTCACCCCGCTGGGATCCCGGTGGCAGCGAGCTATAATTAGCTGCAGAGAACACCCTAAGGGAACTTATGTGCTGCCCCAGCTGGTGCTACAGTACTCTGATGCTGCTCTGCTCTTTCAGGAGCTTCTTGTTTCAACGTGTTGCCACTGCTCGGCTCCAGGCGGGTACAGGATTCGGGGTAGAGCGTGTATTCCACCTGTTCCGTTCCATGCGCTGCTCGTTTCCTGGGCGAATATGTCGTGCAGGGGCACTGGAGAGTCCATGGAGGATGCACTAGGCACTTTTGTCCTGTTTATTTTGACCTGTACGGCCCTGCCCATCGAGAGCTCCGGCGTCTGTGTCAGAGCATGATGCCGCTGGAACCGGAAGCTACCCTTCTTTTTAATTGTCACCCATCTAACTGCCTCATCTCCCTGCACCTACATGCTGCCATTCTCACCTGCATCTACACCTGTGAGTGATAACTCAGTGAGCAGCCGACTGCCTTCCAAGCTGGCAATGTATCTCCGTGTTGCCACTTGCTCATTTAGATCCAGGATACAGGCTTTTAAATGTGCAGTGTGCACACATCTCGCACAGCAGTATGGACCCTCGAACTGTTGTTCAAAGATTGCATACTTTGCACAGGATGTGCACTGGACAGCATTGTCAATCATGGATGTTTATGAAAAGTGAGATACACAGATACAAATATAAAAATCAGTACACTACTGTCCCTTCCAAAATCCCCAAATCTCAAGTCCCACACTTAAGCCAAAGACACACTTCAGACAGAAGACACACTCGCAAGCTCGATCATTCGCTCTTTTACGTTAGCTTTTAAACCTTTTATACAATGTTGTTTTGCAGTGCTGCTGCAAATCTCTCCTTCAGGAAACAAATGCGGGCTATTTTTCATCACTAAATTCTGAGAGCCATAATTTTTTATTTCATTCCTTGAAAAAGCCTATTGATGGTTTATTTTTTGCAGGATGAGTTTTATTGCTTCTATTCTGGATGTTGGGAGGCAAGATCAACAAAATACACCATTCATGGATGATTTTTTATTTTTTTTAAAGACCACTCGCGGCATGCAGTATAAATGATGGGATTTAATTTTTTTTTTATTTTTTTTTTTTGCTGTTTTACTTAAAATGATTATTTTAATAGACTTAGGAGAACTAAATAAATCATAAATCTTTCAAATAAATTTCCTGCTTTTAAAATATCATTTGTAATATTTTCTCATAAAACATATCATTTTAACATACAAAAACAAGTACCAGTATGACCAGGACGTATTTCTAAAACACTGACTGCCAGCTCCTATTGACTTTCACTTTCCCTGGCGTGAAAACTCTGGGAAGAATTGACATGTCAATTGGTTTACCTGCCACATATTATTCGCCGGGGAAAACGTCAGATATTACCATAAATGCGGGACGTCCCTCAGGTGTGCTGCAGTACAATTAAGCGGCAAAATACGCTCCACAGTTATGCCTTGTGCATATACCAATAGTGTTCAAATAGTTTGTGTAATCATACACAAAGATTGCTGCTGTGACTCCCTCACTGACCCCCATTCTCTTATCTGTACAGACCCTCTGTCTACATAAATGTCTCCTGATCTTCTGTGGTGGTATGCCGTTTTGTGTTTGTCATAGTGACATTACACATATCCTAGCAGGGCCATTTACATCTGCTGTGCAGACAAGGATGGTGAGCTCTTTGTAGTTTTGCTGCGTTTTGCACAAAACCATAGCAAAATATGGAAAAAATGTCTGCAGCCCCCACTTGCTGTCCCCTCCACACGTCACAGCTGTTTCTGCAATATCAGGGCATGTCCGCACTACATGGGTTTTCGGCCGTTTTTCCAGACCGCCTGAAAAAACGGCCGAAAATGAGCACAATGGTGCTCTATGGAAAACCCGTGCAGCAGTCCCCACTGCATGGGTTTTCCATCCGGCGGTTTTTCCGCCCGCAGTCCGCCCTCAAAGCATTCTACAAGCACAATCTAACGTCCGGTTTTCGGACGGAATCTGGGAATGTGAAGGGGGAGGGCTTTTCTAATCTCATCGCGGAGAAAACCACCCCCCCCCCCCCCCCCCGACCGGTATTTGTCCTCTGTCGTGGGAACGCACCCTAAAAGATAAAGCCCACATGTATTAATTTTTCATGTCCTGTGGCATTCCAACCATTTGGGGGCAGTATTTCTGTTGCAGACTGACCCAGGAAACACTAAAGCTTTTATGTTTATAGGTTGCGATAAGTTACTGTATTACATTGTAACTGTCATTCAACCTTAAAGATCCTTTCTCTGGGCAGGGTCTAAAAAGGTTCTGTAACAAAAATTGCCTTTCTCTGGATCAACACTAGGATAATAGGCTGAACTGGATGGACATCTGTCTGTTTTTTTTGGCCTTACAAACTATGTAACCTAAGGCCCTTATCTTGCCTCTGGTCATCATGACAACTCTTGGCAACCTATAATCACTTTAGTAGTGATGCACATGGAGGAGTTTGATTGGGGCAGCAGTCAGTGAGGCACACTGCCAGTACATTCAGAGTTTGTGGGTCTGACGAAGACGGATGAAGCTGTAGCACTATAAGGATAAAGTTTGTTAAAAGAAAAAAATAGCCAGCTGACCACTCCTGTCACTGGGACTGCACGGATCCATGGGTTGTTTGGAAAATGTAGCTAGACAAAGCAAAAATCCAGCAATCCTTGTAGAATAAAACAATCTTCTTTGTTAGGAATCCATAAAAAATTTGTGCCAACAGGCACAGGACAACGCCTCTGACGCGTTTCAAGTTACTTTTAGTAATGGTATACACATACAGCAAGATGGAAGGAATATAGCAGCTGTAGCACTGTCTTATGATTGATCATGTCCCCATCAATCATTTATATCCTGTGTATAGCTGATATATGTTCTTTAAACTTTTTTGAGTGAGCAATGAAACAAATATTTTAAGAATTTAAAGGGAATGTGTCATTGTTTAAGTCCCATTTTTATGTTAAACACATTTTTTTTAGGAATTTTTTTTATTTATTTTTCATATCCCTTTCAATATTTTTTAATAATTCTTAAGTCTTGCAGTTTTCACTTTGGCCACTAGGCCTTGTTTGCACTGCTTTAACAGAGAGATGCTTTACTGTAGCTTTATGCACATAGGAGACTTAAGACTGACTCAGTCCCATTCACTTCTATAGGAGAGTTTTGTAGTCCTACTCTGTGACCTGGGAAGAAATCGCTGTGCAGGGAGGTGAAAGGGTGAACTGTGACTATCTTCTCTTGTGATTGGTGGATCCTGTGTTATCTATTCACACTGGTGTCTCCTTTCAGTTTGACCCTCTTTGTGCTGATAATGAGCAGACTACTGAGAATCTCTCTCTACAGAACAGGAAGTGTGAGACTATTATTAGGCTTAGTGGCCAAAGTGAAAACTGCAGGACTTAAGAATTATTCAAAAATATTGACAGTGATATGGAAAATAAAAAAAAATAAAAACTTAAAAAAATGTGTTGAACATAAAAATGTGCGTTAAACAAGTCATTTTTGATGACACATTCCCTTTAAAAAGAAGTCATAAACTCTCAACTCAATCATTAATTATATGGGGATTTTGTGTGTAAGACAAATATGATTCAGTGGTAGAAATCAGGTCTGGAAGTCTTTAGAGCTGGGCGGTGTGTAGTGTTAGGACTGCTCTTTCCTTACACTGTTTTTCTGGAAATCCACCCATTAAGGAGGCAAATTCTCTATCCAAAATTAATAGCCAATATTTACCAGATTGCTTACAGATGCTTATAATTTTATAACCATTCCTTTAAATACTTGAGGTTTTGTACTTTATCTTAATAGTGGAAATCCTCTACTTCTAGCAGCCTGTAAATAATGTGCATCTACAGCTAACTTAGGACTGATTACAGTGTCAGACTGAGGTGTCTGGGGCCTACCAGTCCCAAATGATTCTTTGGGCCCACCAGTGAATAAAATTGCTGGGGCCCACCATTGGAGTTGATTCTTGGTGCAACCCTACAGCTACTGTACATGACTGCACATGACTCTTGCACTTCCAGCTTTTCTCCCTAAAATGCATGCTCAGGGGCCCACCATGTCCATGGTCCTTTTTGGGGTTTCCTGTACTCTCCTGTGGGCCAGTCCGAGCATGAGTGATTGTGATTATTGTTTGGTTTTGGAGTAATGTGTTCACTTTACTCCATAAGTAGATATTCTGGGTGCCAATTTCTTCTAATAACTGCTCTATGTAAATAACTACTTATATTAATTTATTGTGGTTCTATCATTTCACGTAAAGTGCAATAAATTGTTGGAATGTAGGTAATACAAAGTGCTATAAATGTATGGCATGTAGATGGTATATTATCACTGACCTTATGCTGCAACAATCAAGATCTGTAATGACGCTGATTCCCAGCTGTTTAACCCTTTAAGATGCTGCAGCCAATAACCTAACAGAGAGGGAATTGCAAATTTTTTTCAAACACCCCTCACCCACACACACAAAAAAAAAAAAAAAAAAATTCTGGTTGATGGAAAAATTAAATGGTATAGCTCTTGGAGTGCAGCGTTTACAAAAATGTAAACAAAAAAACTTCATGAATCAGACATTTTTTATTTATTTTGCTGTTTTCTAGGCTGCTTTAAAACTGGGAAAAAGGCTGCTGAACAAGGTTCATCGTCGAAAGAAGAAGCTCTGAATTCATTTTGCAGAGAGCCAAGTTATTTTGAAATCCCTAATAAGGAACTTCAACAAACATCTGATGGAGAAGGAAATATTGTTTATGAAATTACAACACTAGACTCTCACAGTCAACAAGTCTCAGGTGCAGGACATGCTTCCTTTACAATAGAGTTTGATGACAGTTCTCCAGGAAAGGTAACCATTAAAGATCATGTTACAAAGTTTACAGATCATCGACAAAAGGCAAAGAAGCCTTTCATTTCTGGAGATAAGGACCTTGTTGGGTTAAATACAGAACTGATTGCTGCAGAAAGCAAAGTAGCTGACTGGTTAGCACAAAATAATCCACCTCGTTTGCTGAAAGAAGCAGCAGAAGAAGATGCAAAAAGTGTCAAAAGCGACGTACCAGTATACTTAAAAAAATTACAAGGTAGTAAATTTCTGCGAAAAATACTTTACCTTTAATTATATGTTCATAATAGAATGTTTAAGTGGTCACTAACCTTTTAATTAAAGGTGTTGTCCAGCTTATATTTTGATTTTTAGCATAGTTGGGCCTATTAAAAATAAAAACAATCATACTCACCTCTCCCCTCCCCATTCCAGCTCTTCACTGCCCTCATCAGCCGGCAGTCTTCTGTTTTCTTCCTTCTTCTTTTGTATAGGAACATCAACACTGCAGCCACTGACTGGCTACAGCGATCACGTTCCTCTCAACTACATCACCAAATGGTAATATAATCGAGGGGTAAATGACCTCTGCAGCCAATGATGATGATCCTATCTTGGTGGGTGAGGTCTGTGCAGCGCTGGAACAAAGGAGAGGGAACAGTATGGTTTTTTTTGTTTGTTTTTTAATAGGCCCAGTTATGATAAAAACGAGATATAAAATGGACAACCCCTTACTTTTGCCACCAGTTTTGACCTTTATGGCAGAGCCCCATTTTGCAAACCTGACGTATCACTTTATGTGGAAATAACTTTTAAATGCTTTTACCAATCCATGTGATTTAAAGAGAGTGCTCTGGTGACACATCTATTAGAAATACATTTTGGTAAATAACGTCCTTGTCCTTGCTGATTTAAAAAAAATATGTATGTAAGATTCTTATACCAAACAAAATAATTTAAACCTTGAATTAACCACATTTCTTCTTTACATTGGCATTCCTTCTTTAAATGTTCTTTTATTTTTACGACATTAAAGGGCTTTTAAATTTAGTAGCAATTTTTCACATGTTCAAGAAAGTTTCAACACAGTCAAGGTCTGGGGTGGCTTTGAGGGGCCTATATGGAAAATGCAACCCAATATTGATTTCCCTGCCATTTTTAGAAATATCTCTCATGTGGCCCTATTACTCTGACTCAATCACAAGCCTCAAAACAGGAGGAGTACCTACTAGATTTATGGGGTCTTGTGTTTTATAAGGGGTTTCTTTAGGCACCATTTCAGGTTTGCGGACAAGCTAAGGTGCTAAAACATACTAAACACTGCTAAAAATACCTGATTTGGGAAACTACAAAGAAGAAATAAGAAATATATCCAAGGGTTAAATTAGTATATTAACCCCACATTGGTACCAATATAGGGTTTAAATGGCTTATTGATCGCTTTTCATTCTGTTAAACGTGCAGCAGGATGAATAAAAAGCGCAATTCTGCCAGTGTTCATCTTGTGGGTTAAATGACATGGCAGATGTATAGTCTAAGTCGTTATGTATGTGGCGATACCAATTATGTATACTTTTTATTTTTACTTGTCCCCATAGACTCAGGGATCTATGGATTGCTGTTCCAATGTGTCACTTTACCTGGCTGTGCCCTCTAAGGCTATGTTCACACGGCTTATTCACGGCGTAATTGCGGGACGGATTTCGCCCGCAATTACGCCATGTGCTCGGCAACGGGGGCGGGACAGCAGCTCGCTAGCCCCATAGACATTCATTATCCATGGGGCGTATATCGCCGCGAATAATTGACATGTCACTTTCTCCCCGCTCGCCATATTTCGCGAGCGGGGAGAGGAGACGGAATCCATAGTTCTCTATGAGAACTGTGGATTACCGTAATGACTGGGACGGATTTCACCCATAATTTGCGCAGTACAGCGCGAATAACGGTCTGAAATTCATCCCAAAATAAGCCGTGTGAACATTGCCTAAAACAACAATTTTATAGCCCAAGTCATTACAGATGCTGTGATACCAAATATATGTATTTTTTAACATTCATTTCAGGGTGGTTAGCACTTGTAATAGTGAATGTTTTTTATATATACAGTATTTATTGTAAATCCAGAGGTGAGCTCTACATATATATAGATCCACATTAGCAGAGGTGAGTGACACATAAACGTTGGGTCAAAGACTTTAGTAAAACATATGTCACATTGGTGTTGGGGAGTAAAGAATGAGGAACGGCTATAGACATATATACAAATAAGGTCTTTGACTGAAACGTCAGAACGTTTATGTATCACTCACATCTGCTCACCTAAATCTATGTATAAATGGAGTTCACCTATGGATTTACAATAAATACTCTCAGTAAGCATGTCAGAACCTGCCCTGGAACATACAGTGGTGGCCAAAAGTATTGGCACCCCTGCAATTCTGTCAGATAATACTCCGTTTCTTCCTGAAAATGATTGCAATCACAAATTCTTTGGTATTATTATCTTCATTTAATTTGTCTTCAATGGAATACCACAAAAAGAATTGTCATAAAGCCAAATTGGATATAATTCCACAACAAACATAAAAAAGGGGGTGGACAAAAGTATTGCCACTGTTTAGAGAATCAACACATGATTTTTCAATTTGTGTAATTAACAGCACCTGTAACTTACCTGTGGCACCTAACAGGTGTTGGCAATAACTAAATCACACTTTCAGCCAGTTGACATGGATTAAAGTTGGCTCAACCTCTGTCCTGTGTCCTTGTGTGTACCACATTGAGCATGGAGAAAAGAAAGAAGACCAAAGAACTGTCTGAGGACTTGAGAATCCAAATTGTGAGGAAGCATGAGCAATCTCAAGGCTACAAGCCCATCTCCAAAGGCCTCGTTCACACGACGGTTTTGGCCGCGGCCAAAACCTCGTCGAACTGCGCCGCAAACTTGCGTCTCCCGACGCGGGTTTGCGGTGCTGGCGGTGGGCGTGGTCTCAGTGCGGGAGGGGCGTGGTTAGGGGTGCGGCTTGCGCCGAGGTTTGCCCCCATTAAAATTAATCGCCGGGGGCACACCGCGGCGCGCGCCGCGTCCCAGCCGCGCACCACCCGCAGCCGCCGCGCAGAGAACTCCTTGTCAGGAATTGACAGGAGAGTTCTTCACACGCGCGGGTGTGAATATTAACGCGGTTTCCCATAGGAAACCATGTTAATAAACTAGATGTGATTTGGCCGCGGAAACCGCGTCGGAACCCGCGGCCATAACCGCGGCCAACTCCGTCGTGTGAACGAGGCCAAAGACCTGAATGTTCCTGTGTCTACCGTGCGCAGTGTCATCAAGAAGTTTAAAGCCCATGGCACTGTGGCTAACCTCCCTAGATGTGGACGGAAAAAAAAAATTGACGAGAGATTTCAAAACAAGATTGTGCGGGTGGTGGATAAAGAACCTCGACTTGCATCCAAACAAGTTCAAGCTGCCTTGCAGTCCGAGGGTACAACAGTGTCAACCCATACTATCCGTCGGCGTCTGAATGAAAAGGGACTGTATGGTAGGATACCCAGGAAGACCCCACTTCTTACCCCGAGACATAGAAAAGCCAGGCTGGAGTTTGCCTGAGAAAGCCTAAAACGTTTTGGAAGAATGTTCTCTGGTCAGATGAGACAAAAGTAGAGCTTTTTGGGAAAAGGCATCAACAGAGTTTACAGGAAAAAAAAAGAGGCATTCAAAGAAAACACGGTCCCTACAGTCAAACATGGCGGATGTTCCCTGATGTTTTCGAGTTGCTTTGCTGCCTCTGGCACTGGACTGCTTGACCGTGTGCATGGCATTATGAAGTCTGATGACTACCAACAAATTTTGCAGCATAATGTAGGGCCCAGTGTGAGAAAGCTGGGTCTTCCTCAGAGGTCATGGGTCTTCCAGCAGGACAATGACCAAAAACACACTTCAAAAAGTACTAGAAACTGATTTGAGAGAAAGCACTGGAGACTTCTAAAGTGGCCAGCAATGAGCCCAGACCTGAATCCCATAGAACACCTGTGAGAGATTTCTCAAAATGGCAGTTTGGAGAAGGCACCCTTCAAATCTCAGGGACCTGGAGCAGTTTGCCAAAGAAGAATGGTCTAAAATTCCAGCAGAGCATTGTAAGAAACTCATTGATGGTTACCGGAAGCGGTTGTTCGCAGTTATTTTGGCTAAAGTTGTGCTACCAAGTATTAGGCTGAGGGTGCCAATACTTTTGTCCGGCCCATTTTTGAAGTTTTGGGTGAAATGATCAATGATTTGATTTTTGTCTCATTCTGTTTTGTGTTTTTTTCATTGCAAGCAAAATAAATGATTATATTAATACCAAAGAATTTGTGATTGCAATCATTTTCAGGAAGAAACTGAGTATTATCTGACAGAATTGCAGGGGTGCCAATACTTTTGGCCACCACTGTAGGTGATGCCACAGACAGCCCATAGGCCTTTGTTAGACTTATGGTCTGTCTTGGAAACAACACGATTGCACAGTGGGGTTCTGATGGGGTCAGAGGGAGTACCCTCCCTCTGTCTAACCCCTTATATGCACAGTCGCTATTGACCACAGTATCTAAGCGGTTAAACGGCAAGAATTGAAGTAAAGTCCATTATTAGCCATTAGGGCAGAACCCCAATTGTAACTTACAACAGATTTCTTTTATTGTGTGGGCTTAGCTTCTGAACTTGCATGAACTTCATGACTTGAGAGAGAGAGAGAGAGACCCAATGCTGTGCTGGGACGAGAGAGAGACCCAATGCTGTGCTGGGATGAAGAGAAAGAGACCCGATGTTGTGCTGGGCGAGAGAGAGAGAGCCCGAGGTTGTGCTGGGACGAGAGAGAGAGACCCGAGGTTGTGCTGGGACGAGAGAGAGAGACCCGAGGTTGTGCTGGGACGAGAGAGAGAGACCCGACGTTGTGCTGGGACGAGAGAGAGAGACCCGACGCTGTGCTGGAACGAGAGAGTAGAGACCCGACGCTGTGCTGGGACGAGAGAGAGAGACCCGACGCTGTGCTGGGACGAGAGAGAGAGACCCGACGCTGTGCTGGGACGAGAGAGAGAGACCCGACGCTGTGCTGGGACGAGAGAGAGAGACCCGACGCCGCGCTGGGACGAGCGAGCGAGAGGCCCGACGCCGCGCTGGGGCGGGCGAGCGAGAGGCCCGACGCCGCGCTGGGGCGGGCGAGCGAGAGGCCCGACGCCGCGCTGGGGCGGGCGAGCGAGAGGCCCGACGCCGCGCTGTGTGGCGGGCGAGACGAGAGGCCCGACGCCGCGCTGGGGCGAGCGAGCGAGAGGCCCGACGCCGCGCTGGGGCGGGCGAGCGAGAGGCCCGACGCCCGCCTGGGCGGGCGAGCGAGGATGCCCGACGCCGCGCTGGGGCGAGCGAGCGAGAGGCCCGACGCCGCGCTGGGGCGAGCGAGCGAGAGGCCCGACGCCGCGCTGGGGCGAGCGAGCGAGAGGCCCGACGCCGCGCTGGGGCGAGCGAGCGAGAGGCCCGACGCCGCGCTGTGTGGAGAGAGATGCAGGCCCTTGTGAGGAATTTTATTTTGAAGTCCCATGTAAAACACTGTGTGCACTGTGCAGTCCCATACACATCTGTTTTGTCAGAGAGCTGTGCAGTCCCATGTAAACACCTTTTCTGTGCAGTCCCATGTAAAACACCTATACTGTGCAGTCCTTTGTAAAACACAACTGTCCTGTACAGTCCCATGTAACACACAACTGTTCTGTGTGAGCGAGAATGTGCAGCTCCTCCTTAAAATCAGGTAAAGCTTATATTTTTGTAGGCGAACTATTTCACTGTTAATAATAATCTTTATTTATATAGCGCCAACATATTCCGCAGCACTTTACAATATAGAGGGTATAAGCACAGACAAACCAGACATTACATTATATAATATGCGAAAAGATCCTGTTCCAGTATATCTCTATTGCACACCCTCAGAAGCAGAAGCTTGGAGGATATTGAAAGGCCGTACAGAGCAGTGTAAACTATGTATTAGTGGGGTTGTCTCCCTACAGCATTTGGCAGCCTTTTCTGCTCTTTGTTGCACTGTTGTTTGCACTGTTCTGTGCAGTCCCATGTAAAACAGTCATAGGAATACCATCGGATTTTCATCGGTTTCAGTATTTTGAAGCCACCAAAAATACGACTTAACACTGTGCAGCATAGACAGCAATGAAAAACCCGTGCTGTAGTCTATCCATCACGTTTTTGTTCTGTTGCTTTTAAAATCTGGCGGAATATGCAACATGTTACATATTCTGTCGATTTGCCATCAGATTCTCGTACATTCATTTTGTCATTTCCCGTATGCACATAACATTAGTCTAGGACAGCTGAGAACCTCTCTCTTCCCCCAGCTCACACAGAATGAATCATCACGTGCACAGTGTGCATTTCAGAATCTCTGCTTGGCAAAGAGCAGAAAAGGCTGCCAAATGCTGTAGGGAGACAACCCCACTAATTCATAGTTTACACTGCTTTGTACGGCCTTTCAATATCCTCCAAGCTTCTGCTTCTGAGGGTGTGCAATTGAGATATATTGGAGCAGGATCTTTTCGCATATGCAGTGTGTGAGGGAAATCATAGCAGTTACTCTCCAACCACTAGGTTAGGGCCTAAAAATGAAAGAGCTGTACTATGAAAGACATTTACCGGCTATCCTAGCGCAGCAAGGAAGGATTTTAATGCAGCAACAGTTGAACATGTGTATTGCTGCTACAAAGTCTATGGGAGTGACAGAGATTGCTGAGCGCTGTACTTGGCTATCTCCGTTGCTTTGAATGGAGTTGCATTGCGCATGTTTCACCGTTGCTGTATTCAAACCCATGGAGCGATACAGAAGGGAAGGACAGGGTATCAGTGTCAAGATGATTAAATCAGGTGCGGAAATTATCTTTGTTCCACTCCTTATCCAATTAAATACCTCCTCCGAATTATATTATTTTTATTGCTGCAGGCAGCCGGAGCTCGAGAAGTATGACCCATACGCTTGGCTGGGACATGAAATCTGAAGTTTAATCACTGTAAAGTACCATTCCAATAGAACTTTTTTTAATACATGACTTTCTTTCACTACATGATTGGTTAATTGGTGGTCGCCATGAGACTAGTTTATAAATTTGCATGTATGTATCGTCCCAGCCATTAGTTGATATGACACATTCCCAAACTCTCCCCTATCATCTGGGGGGGTGGGGGGGGTAGGCCTTGAATTTCTTGGTTCTAGCAGACAATGCATCTGTCTCAAGAAGAAAGGAAAGCTGTGTGAGAGATTTTATCTGATATTCGATGAGGGATGTTTAGCTGTAAAAGCAGTTAACAAACTATCTGATGAGCTTAATAAGATTGTAATGATGAAACAGACTTTTTATGTTTTTTTCCTTAAATTCCAAGCTTGACAGTCCCCTCTGAAAAACATCAAAATCTGTTCTAACGCTCCCCCCTTTGAGCGGGAATTGATGATTTGATGCTCTTCCTAAACTGAACAAGAATGAGGTAAAGGTCAAACTCCTTAGACTGCAGGGTGAACAGGGTGTGAACACAATGATCCACTGTCAGGCTTGCTCCAAGGACCGTAACCAAGCAACGCCGGCCTCCTCGCAGGCCTTTGATGGTAAGGATGATGTTGACCAACGACCGCCAGTGCCACCTCAGAGCATTCCCCGCAGAGCATCTGTGGATTGTTTACAATCTCATAACCCTCATTCATTTCTGGAAAGTCATGATGGACTTGTGGCACATAATTGTTTAGCTAATACCTTTGTAAGGCATCGTGAGTGTAATTATCAAACCTCGGTTGATTATAATTGAGTGTATTAACCCGAGTCCATACTTTTTTGGATTGTTTTTCTAGGGGCGTAAGTAATTCAAACCTTTGACCTGATGCTAGCTTTGAATTCATCAGGCACCCCCCTGGTTGGCCCTCTTGCATTTTTACACACATCCAGTGTGACCAAACATATGAAGGATAGGGAAAAGTTCTAGATGACTTAATTGTCACAGTCAAAAATTTTTCTTGCAGTGTGAAGCTATGCACCAGTGATGGTCTTCCTTCATTGAGGTTGGGGACACAGGGAGTACTTGGTATGGTCAAATCTGGGCTCCAGAGAGTCTGACGTGTTTCTGCACCAACACAAAAGTCACAGAATAGATCGTAGCTTTGTTCAGAGGTCTGATCTGGAATGGAGGAGAACACTATGGCTTGGATTAGTTTCAAATCTTACACAGAATTTATAACATATTTTTACCAATGGCTTGATTCCTGCACTCAACTACTGCTGGTGATAACCTCCCTATTCTGGGCTGGGCCTGAGAATTCTATCTTACTGCGGTGTGAGACCAGTGGGGCTCCTAGGGGATATTATGACTGAATGGAGTTGAATGGGTAGGATCTCGGGGCCAAGGGAAGAGATGTTATTTGTAGATTTCAGCATTTTTTTTTTTTTCTTCAGGAGTGGTGTTCATTCTTTACCACTTTTTACTGAATTTGGGATTTGGTGGGGGTGTGCAAGGTCGTGGCCAGCTCTAATAGTTTCCAAATGCTTGGTTTTCTGAGTTGAAGGCAGGTCCTTGGTCAGATTTTATAAACTCTGGGATCCCAATTCTGCATATCAATTCAGTCAATAGTTTCTTCTCGGTGGTTCGACAGATGTTGGATAAACTGGTAGT
This sequence comes from Phyllomedusa bahiana, assembly GCA_025379985.1. Classification (NCBI taxonomy): domain Eukaryota; kingdom Metazoa; phylum Chordata; class Amphibia; order Anura; family Hylidae; genus Phyllomedusa; species Phyllomedusa bahiana. Next base: position 82,240 of record JAODAL010006242.1, on the reverse strand, counting down.
AGAGACTTCAAGCCATCCTGAGAACATATCCACCACACTAGAACATACTTGTATTTTTCCACTCTTGGGTTATTCAATGTGTTCAATCTGGATCCGCTCAAGAGTAATTATAGTGTTTAAGCCAAATGCTTCCTTGTGTTGCAGCAGTCCTCCTGGGTTACAATTATTGCATATTTCACAACTTCTGCATAGTTATTGCTGTGTGGAGATTCCGGGTGTAGGTATATCTTGTTGATTGAAGAAAATCATTCTGGTTTAGTTCCTCTGTGGCTAGTATCCTGAGCCCATTTTACTACAGCTGATATAATGCCCTTGGTAAACAAAGTATTGTCTTTTCTCTAGAATCGTCTTGGTGTTTGTATCTCTGCTCCCAAATTCCTCCAACTTTTCATTCATTCGGGCTTGTTTGAGTTGTTTGAGATTGTCTCAAACAGGTTAACTCCTGGATTCATGCATCTTGATCCTTGGTTCTTCTTTCTGTTCTTCTCACCTTCTTTCTTTCCTTCGTTCTTCTCACTTCTTCTTTCTTCTTTGTTCTCACCTTCTTCTTTCTTCTTTCTTCTCACCTTCTCTTCTTCTTCTCTGCTCTGGTCAGCACATATCAGGCCTTCTCCGCTTCCTCTCGAATCTCGGGGAAGGAAGTGAGCTGCGGCCTTTTCAGCAATGGTCTGCCCTGTAGGTGCTTCTACTTCCACTGTCTCTATTCTTCCTTGGGACTTTTAGTCTTCAAATCGCCAACTGGAGCTGGAATTGGAGAGCATGCTTCAGAGTCGGAGATGGCTTATTTGATTCTTGATGGGGCGTCGTCCACTTGCTGTCTGGTACTCGCAGGGCCCATTCAGGCCAAAGTCATAGGCTACTTTGTACATATAGGCTGAGTCGGTGTTATATGTTCATAGTCTTCTATTGGTGAGTCTTAAGCTTAAGCCCACAGTTCACCTTCTTGAGCTGACATTTCAAAAGTAAAGATGCAGCCTTCACGGTTTCTGTGCAAGGTAATCCACAGCAAATTCCTGTATGGATATTGTCCTTGATCGTCCGCGATATCTGGATCCATCTGTGAAGACCACGATAGCTGGGCTCTCCAACTTGGATGTAGAGGACAGTAGGAAGATGGCGCTCTCGAGGTTTCCGCCTCCTTTTGTTCAAGGACAGTCATGAAAGAGGTTCATCCGCTGCAGTCTGGTCTTCATCTGTGGTAGACTGATCTTCATCTTCCCCCCTTGAGAGAGGAAGCAGAGTGGCTGGGTTGAGACTAGTACATCTCTCAAAGTTACATTCTCAGGCATCGGTAATGGGCATTGTAGACGGAGATGGAGCAGTTTACTGAGATGAGGTTGCTGCGACTGTTTCAGGATCCCTTGTAGATCATGATGAGCCAAAACAATGATCGGATGGCCCTAAATGATGTCTTTAGTTTTTCAAGAAGAACTTGTGCAGCAATGATAGCTATGAGGCAAGTAGGACAGTTCCGTGCAAAGATCTAGCTTGCAAGAATAGTATCCAAGAGTCTCGTACGCTCTCCATGTTTTTGTGTCAGGACTTCTGAAGCTTAGCCATTAGTCTTCAAAATAGGAAGAAGTTGAATGGCTGTGAGTAGTCCGGGATTCCCAGAGCCGGAGCTTTGTAGGATAGTTTTTTTTTTCAGCTTTGAAAACACAATCTTGTGCCTCAAGTGAGAGTTCATTGGTGTTAATATTGTCCTTGAAAGAATCGTATTTTAAAACTTGAATAAGACTGGAGGCCTTGGGTATCCATTGACGAACCGTAAGTGACGAGGCCTAGAAATCCTTGTAGTTGCTTTAGATTGTACGGTGAAGAATTGTGCATCACTAGATTTTTTTTCCGATCGATCAGTAAGGTGTTTAGTTAACCTGTGATATGCATTTGTCCGAGGAATACAACTTTCTTAGAACACATTGGAGCTTGGACTGTGAGACATTGCAGTTGATGATGCAAATGTTGAAGAAGTCTCAAAGTGCTTGAATGACAAGTTGGATAATCAGGTGCCACACAAGAGAATATCGTTACATGTCTGACAGGGCTAGAATCAACTGGTTAGGTGAGTTCTGTCCACTTTGAGAAGCATCCTCGTCCAGGTGGGGCTGAGTTACCACGATAAGTGGAAAGCAAAAGGGTATTGGACAGTCCTTGTGTAATGGGCACTGAGAAGACATTGCTAGAAACAGTGACTGTATGAAGTAGGCAGCTGAAGAGGTACTTGGCTGAGAAGAACGATGAGCTTTGGGGACACAAGGTTCTGTAATCCGTGACAAGCAATGTCTGCTCCCTGATTCCTGAACAAACGGTTTTTTTGGAGGTTCACCAGGGATAACTTTCTTGTGAACAGGAACTGAGGTTATTTGTAGGAGAAATGCAGTGGATGAGTACCCTATTATCCAGGATATGTTCTTATTGTGACTCCAGAGATGTTCTTGATCTGCTTAAAGAGATATCGATGCAAGCAAGGCAGGGTAGCAGTCCTCTTTTAAGGGAAGACAGTACAGGTGAGACTGGAAGGTTGCCGGACATCTCAGGACCTTTAGACCAAACTTCAGGGTTATGGTACTTGTCAAAGTTCAGGAGGTGTTTCTTGATGTTGGATAAAAAAAATGTGAACGCAGGAACAGATTGTAGAGCTTCACTGGGAAATTGGAGTATTGTAAGTACAAAATACATTCCTGAAGAATTATATCCCACCCGATAGTTTGCATCCATCGTTTTGTAGAAGATCAGCTTCAGCAGATTAGTGGATAAGTAGGAGTGTATAAGTAGTCTAGAAAGGAGTCATGATGTCTAAATTGCCACAGGGTAGTTAGCGAATCTGGGTTTGTCGGTCCATCCACTTCAATGCAGAAATGTAATAGGAGAAAGTGTGTCTCGGTGGAATGTTCAGAAAGTATTCAGAAACAGATTCTGGATGACCTGTATCTAAACGCAGAGGAAAGTGGTGGCCATTATTGAAAAGATTGACGGTTCAACACTGGTTCAGAATGACTAATAGTGGTGTTCTCTGAGCATTGAGAATAAATACAGTATAGTCATAGGTTTGACAGAATCCTATGGATGAGGACGATAGGAGGTCTCTTGGGGTTGTAATGGCGGATAAGATGCTTGTTGGTACTGACTATGGTTAAGTTTGGTAAAGTGAGGTCACAATGAATGGATTTTTATTGTAGGGACTGAGGTCTGCGTTGTGTTTGTTGGTTGATTCTTGGCAGGTTGAGATCAAAATTGATACTGTGGTTGAAATTGATTATATGCTTGGGAGGGTATTGCGGTAGTTGCTGTCCATTGGTAGCAAGATTCCTTTTGTCGTCACGAGCTTTTAGCGCTGGCACTGCCTCATGATTGTACCAGATCGGTTTTGCAGTAAAAACAAGTTTTATGGAGTTCGGCCTGGTCCTGCCAGGTGTGTGTGTTCTGGACGAAAGGTCGCGAAACCGTTCTCTCGATTGTAGGTCTGTTGGTTTGTTACGCAGGGAAACTGTTGCAGTGGTCTGATTGTTAGAGTTATAGGTGTCTGGCTGAGCTATAGTGCCCTATGGGAGCTCTTGAATAAATTGGGGTCACATTAGAAACCTTCTTTAACTGTTGGGGATGTATCAGTCTTGTGCCTTAGGCAATGGAGAGAAGTTGACTTCTGGATAAATCTGCATATTTTGCTCGATTAGTTTCAAAGTCCAAATGGGTTTTAAGTAAACTAAACAAACGCCATGAAATGAGGATTTTGTGAGCTTTAGTGTTCATGTCGATCCATGGTCCTGGAATAAGGCAGCATCGGTGATATTAAATTTCTCCATGGATGCAGTAGAGGACTTGGACTCTGGTGTAGATTTGAAGATATTCACTGAGGACTTCATCCAAGCGTTCCTTTGCCCAAAGAATGAGAGAGAGGTCCGGCAGCAAACTATTCCCAAGATGAGTAAGCACTGATGTCCTCAAACTGTGTCTTCTTATTTGGGATTATTTGATGATAGGCCAAAAGTAAATCGCCAGCCTTGATGTGGCAAACATGATATAGATTATTTCAAGGGGCAGAGTATGTCTTCTGTGTCTGGCTGATGTCTCGGTTAAAATGCCATAGGGTTTTTTTTCCAGGGTCTGCATTTGGGTCAGTAGATTATTGGACTTGTTTGGGTGTAAAAGGCATGTAGATGGTTGATCCCTGGGGTATTATGCTAGGAAGGCAGATGAATGAGAAAGGTAGAACGGCAGAGAATAAGGAATCAGTGGCGGAGGAGGTTGGTGGTGGTGGTGGTGGTGGGGTGGTGTTGCTGCCGAAGGTGGGGGCTAAGTCCATGAATGAGTTGGTTCTGGTTGGTGGAGGGAATGTGGGTGTGTTGGCAACAGAACTGTGGCTATAATCCTGAGCAACGGTTGAAGTTGTCCTGGGAGAGTTAGTTGGGTTTGAGTAAAGGAGGAGCCATGTAGTCTTCAGACATTTGGCCATTGCATATCTGTTAGTACCTCTATCCGTATTTAGGTACTGGAAGGAATTGGCTTGTGTTCAGTAATGCGGTGAGTATGGCCTGTACACATGCCATTGTTGGGTACGCAGAGATGCAAGAGAATTGAGGGGTATGGACAGCGATTGGAACTTGTTCGCGTGGGCACTTCAAGTACGTTATGGATTAGTTGTCTTTCGCAGCTAACACAATGTGTCATGGGATACGTTATTATATACGGGCTCCAAACAGCATGGATAATGTAACTCACAGTTTAATCTCTCCTAGAGTCAAGCTGTCTGTTGTGCTGTGAGAGAATAGGAAAATATTGGGAGTCTTTTAATTGGATTGAAGATGTGGGTCCTGGCCATCCTGTAGCTAATGGCAACTTGTTCTCCTTCCCCTCTTCCTCTCCGTTATCACTGAAAGTCAAAATAGGGGCTATAGAGGAGGAGGGTGTCCTAGAATGTCCCAGATGCTGTGAGCAGAGGGTATAGTGGTTGCGGGGATAGTTGTGATGTTGCAGGTGTGCTGGCAAGAACGTTATCACTCGACAGTTGCATATCAATGTTTACATTAGTAGTAGTAAACAAGTAAAGTGCGCCGTGAGGAGAGGATGGGTGTAGATGGAGGTTGGGTGTTTCAAGATGGCCGACTGTTCAACTTCAACCCGGAACTTCTGGGTTCTTTGGATTGCTATAGGACTACAATTGATTCCACAGGAAGTGTTAAGGGCGGGGTAGTTGGTTTGACCTTTCGGATACAGAGAATGTTGGGACTTCATAAAAAATGGCTACGACATTAATGGGAGTTCTGGCACTGGGAGCTGCGGGAAGAATACCGGGAGGGCAGGAGTAAGGGTAGTATAAGGGCAGGATCGTTGCTAGGTAATACAAGGTGTGATTAGTGTTGTACGTTCCATCCCACTAATCTAGAACTTTCAGCATTATGGAATTTGATGACGTCAGTCCAACCAACATGAGAAGTCGCCATCTTGGAATGGCGGCTGCCACTCTTTATTCTTATGCATCTCAAATCCGTCTTATTTTTTACATTCTGTTTCAATGGTAAATTTGCTTTGCCAAGGACATCGTTATTTTTTTTCAGTGCTTTTCTCCCACATACTAGCGTTGTAATCTTGTGATTTATGCTCGTTACACAGAGCGTATACATTAACTTTTTCTCTCCAGAGGTCCTATATAATTTTTCTATTTTTCTCTTCGATCAAATACTGACTGCACCTTTTGTCTGAGCGCTATAATTTTTCGTACGCCATACAGCCGAGGGGAGAAAATGTTGCAGCAGCTACCAGATACAACCCCCTTAACAGATGCTTTGAATCAAAGCAAGGTTATACTCTCTGCCGCATTTCTGTGTGAAAGATAACAAGTGATGAAGCTTGAATATAAAATTACCCTGATTGCAGTTTTTTGCTTACCTAAGTAAAAACAGAACAATTTTAACACACGTGTTATGTTGAGATTAAGTCCCGAAACATACCTAACACTAATCATTGTCTTTGCTCATCAGCAGGTAATCTGAAATATCTTCTGTCTAGACCATCTGTCTTATCACATCTGTATACCTATCTGTCTATACATCAGGCTTATCAGAAACCTAGGATCTTCTGTATATAACGGCTTTTGGTACTCTATAAACATTTTCTTCAGATCGTTCTGTTTATAAGACTATAACAGGCTTTGGCAATTGGCAGTTCTCTTCGGAATTCAAATCTTCTGTCTATAACTTTTCTGTATATAAACTGTATTTAAATATGACAGGCTTCGGTTTCCTCTACGGGGTCGCTCTTAGGGTCTAGTATCCCTGATTATCTCTTTTTTTTTTTTTTTTTTTACTATCAGGAGCCCCAGCTCCTGACCTACACTGCAATATGATAGCGAAAGGAAAATTCACTATCCAGTCACATATACTTTACAGAGCAACAAGCTGAGGCATTAATTTGGTAGCGTTTTAAGGTATTCGCATATGATTACGCATAATGTACCAAAGCACTCCTGGAGGCACACTGAACGCTTACACAGGCCTCCTTATGGGAGGCGACAACCACCAAAAGACTTTCATCTAGGATTGTTCCGAAAATAAACAGATAAGTCACGGATTTTTAAAAAATAAGTGTAATTACCTGTTCTGTGGGGTTGATAAGGCCCCAAGTGATTCGGGCACTCCGAGGACCGTTCAGTCGATGGTAATGGTCTAGCACCCTCCGGATAGCGCGGGCGTTTGATGAGCACGACATGCTCTGTAAGATGATTAAATCAGGTGTGGGAAATTTCTTTGTTCCACTCTTATCCATTTAAATAACATCTCGAATTATATTATTATTATTGCTGCCGGCAGCCGGAGCTCGAGAAGTATGTCCCCTAACGCTTGGCTGGGACATGAAATCTGGAGTTTAATCAAAGTAAATTACATTCCTATAGTATCTTTTTAATCACACTGACTATTCTTTCACTATTGATTGGTTATATTGGTGGGGCGCAAGAGACAAGGTTATAAAATTTGCATGTAACGTTTGAAGCATTAGCTGATTTGACTCATTCCAATCTCTACTTCTAATTTATCTGGGGGGGATGGTTGGGGTAGGCCTGATTTTCTTGGTTCTAGCAGACACTGCATCTGTATAAAGGAAAAGCTGTGTGAGAAATATCTGATACTTCGATAAGGATGTATAGCAGTAAAAGCAGTTTAACAAACTATCTGATGAGCTTAATAAGAATGTAATGATAAAACAGACTTTTTATGTTTTTTTCCTTAAATTACCAACTTGACATCAAGGGCCCTGTTTTAACAATCAGTGGGACACCCAGTAATCACTTATTTATCAGCTATATTATGGATAGGTAATAAATGGCTTTCGTACTACAGCCCCTTTAAAGATAAGGGGCAATATCTATGAACAGAACTGCACCATTTTTCTGGTGCACTTTGAGCCAAAAAGAATGTATAAACAGATGCGCTCCAAACTTTGGCGCCATAAGTGCCTTTGTAATGCACCAAAGATTTGGGGGCGTGTCGCACACATTTTTAGAAGCAGACACATTTATGATTCTTTGACACCAAACCTAGGCGCAAAACAGTTAGAACAACCAGACCAAGTTAAAGGTGGTCTGCCTGAGCCAGACTTGTCGTATTGGCACTACAACGCGCCTATACGTAAGACCTGCAGAAGAACAGGTTCATACATTCTGGCACATTTTACTCTGCCTTAAAGCGATTTAGAACTGGCCCGTCAGCACCAGGATTCATACATGTCGGGCAAAATCTGTAGAGGGGAAAAATGATGAGGAGCACAATTTACAAGTTGTATAATTGGCCAGAAACTGTGTTACTTCCGATCTACAGTACATGCACATGACAACTGAAAAGTTTCCAGAAATGATAAATACACTTTAATGTTTTTGTATCTTATATTTATTTTGTAGTTTTATATTAGGATTTTTCAGGCTTTAGAAAAGTTAAAAGTAATATGGATTCTGGTTTAAAAAAAAAAAACATTTTTTAAAGTTATTATGCGGATGTTTTGTTCTCCTCTACTGCCATTATTTGTGATAGATTTGTAATTATAATGCGTTATTTGAATCATTCAGTTTCTCAATTTTTTTTTAATACTTGGAAACCCCTTCTAGCCAAGGCCTGCATTTTCATATAACCACTTAGTAATCAAACACTGATTGGAATATGTGGACCTATTGGAAGCAATATACAGCCTCCTGATTTTTCCAGGTGTTTGTGTAGTAGCTACACATAGTAAGCTTAATTTGACTCCTTACGGTCAACTTGTATATTATTAAATTTAAAGATTACTTATCAAAGGTGCACTTGAATGACATTGAACCAAGTGTAATGCCCCAGATTGCGTTGTGTTGGGGAAAACTTAGATTATAGTTACATAATCTGGCTGTAGTCTTTTTAAAGGTTTTACTATCTGTTTCTGTTTTTAGGTAACAAACATGAAGATGGGACACAAAGTGACTATGAAAACAGTACATCACTTAAGCGCTTGAAAAGATCTACCCATCTTCACGAACATGCAAAACAAAAAAGCCTAGAACAGAGAATGTTGGATCTTAAAATTCATGCAGAAGGAAAACAGCAAGAAACGGCAAGTCAAACAGCATTTCTTATAGAGTTTTTTTGATGATGACCATCCAAGAAAGAGACGTTCACATTCATTTTCTTTAAATGCTAGTCCCACGGGTCCAGAAGCACCATATCCTATTCCTCAATCTAGAATAGAGAAAGCAAATGCTGGTTCTGTCGATCCTAAAGGGTTGTCTTTAGGTCTGCAGTCAGGCTCATCATCTCACAGAGTAATTCATAGCACTCAGCATGCAAAACTGTTACTAAAACAAAAATCTGAAGAGCCCTGTACATCTTTATTTTCACAAAATATTTTACTGAGAAGTTCTGGGAGTCTTGGACACCGACCACCAAATAAGCGATCTGCAGTGAACAATATTCAAACACATTCTGTGAGTAAAGATCACAGAAATAGTCAGCTTAATGAAAAGGCAAATGCTAAAGAAGAAATGGGCCCATCAGATCCAAAGGTAATTAAGATAACCGTTTTATTTTGTTTGGGAGTATTTATATTTAGCAACATGTTATGACATTAAAACCAAAAGCATTCTTGGTCATCAAGATGTATTACTTTATTGTGTTAACACCATAAGATAAACACCACACTCAAGGTTGCGTAGCAAATGCGTACAAAACACTTTGCTTCTTTTTTCTAGACACAGTGGGCTAAGTCCAGTATTGCTTATCAACTGTATTTACTTTATTATTTTTTTTAACTTAAGTAGTAATTCAAAAATTCATTTTTTCCCTTTGTCTCTCATTACACATTTTAGTGTAAAAAGGTTTTTCTTTCAAAAATTTTTTCTTGCTAGTGTCATTGGGGTACATAGAAGACCATGAGTAGAGCTGCTGCCACTAGGAGGCATTACAAAGTCTTAATGCAGCTTCTCAGGCAAGACATTGTCCCTTTTTCTGTCTATCCTACCACATTTTTCCCTGGCCCAGAATTGTGTTCTTTGGTGGAATGTTAAATGTTTCCATATTCTTTTTTCCACACTGTTTGCTCTCCTTCCTATTGGGAATATATCCTATTTAGCTTCAGGATTTGCTAGGCTGCATCTTCAGGAGGTGCTCTTGCCAGGGTCCATTCTCCTTATGCTTTTGACTGACCCAGCAGCTCTATTCCCACCTCACTGTTCCCCTTTTTACTGTAGCCTGTGCAGTGTAAAAGGAGTTTCCAGTACTGCTATCTGTGATTATCAATCAAAAGCAAAAGGATTTAAATCCTTCCAATACCATAGGAGATTCTTAATACGACCCATAGCCTTGCATGTAGTACAATCACCTGAAGCTTAGATGGTAACTTTCTGCCATATTTCCTCTCCATTCTGGTGGGTGGTGAATATAGCAAATGACCCTTATCCACAGGTGACTAATAATATTATGCTAATTATCCATTTCTGGTAAACAGTAAGCCAGTTATTATAGGTTCACACGCAGTGTCTGATATGTTTTTTCAATACGTAAATTAACGTGTTGAAATCAGTCGAAATCTACATCCCAAAAAATGAATCTGTAATGCGCATTTGATGCGTATTTGAATATGATTTTCAAATGCATATTTCACTGTGTTTTCTTTTACATTATTCAGATTTAACCCAATGCATATTTTAGACACGTAAACGCATCTAAATATGTAACAGAAAGTGTGATAAGTATTTGGATACGTATTTTTAGCCTCCAAAAACGCACCCCATTGTTTCCTGTGGGGACTATACGTGCGTAAAATGGATCAGGAATTAACTTCTGAAAAACACAATACAACCACGTATGTAAAATACGTACCATGTGAACGATGGTACGAATTTTACATTGAAATCAGATCTGACTGGAACAATGTCAAATATGTGTTTTGGTACCAAAATACGTTTTTCAAATACGCCATGTGAATATACTTGCAAGCAGCCACATGACACTGGCTTCTCAGGCTGTGCTATGCAAATTACCATTCTTTGTTACATGGAGTATCTGACGTTGTGATGCAGATGCATCAACCATCTAGTAGGCGAAGCATTTGCGTTATGCCGCTTACCAACTCCTGTTATATGAAGTCACATTGTGATGCATGCAGCCATATCACCCTTTCCAGCTTCTGTAGACGCAGACTACTAATTTAGAAGTTTTTATCTTCTCTCTTATCTTCTGTCTAATTTCTCTCTTTCTCTGATGCTTCAGTAGAAAGTACTGTGTGTTCCTACAGTAAGATCTATTTTTATAGCCTTCTGTACCTTTCTCCCCCTGTAAGGCTATGTCTGCACTGCAGTGGACAAAAAATGACCTGAAAACGGATTACTAAAAACATTCATGAAACTGAGTTTTCTGTCCACTGCCTGTCAAAAGCAGCTGAAAAAAACGGCCGGTTTTTGCTGCGATTTGTGTTTTTTGGTGTGTTTTTTACAGGCGTTTTTTGCTTGTCTTTAAGCCTGTTTTTTAATGTATGCATAAATTAAGCCATTGGATGTAACGCCACCCTACAAAAGGGTAAAAAAAGCACCTCTTTGCATTTATATGTGATCTTGTAGTTGGTTTACGGATTTTAGCACTAATAAAGTTATCTTGCGTTTGTCGCCAAAAATACTTTTTTTTAATGGATTTTGGCCCTTTAGTCCTTTTTTATATGGATTTTGGCGCTAAGATCTGCATTTTTATGGATTTTTGCGCTAATAAAGTTATCTCGCGTTTGTCGCCAAAATACGTTTTTTAACAGATTTTGGCGCTAAGATCTGCATTTTTACGAGTTTTGGCACTAAGTTATTTTGCGTTTGTCGCCAAAAATACGGGGTTTTTTTTACGGATTTTGACCCTAAAGTCCATTTTTTTACGGATTTTGGTGCGAAGACCGGCATTTTTACTGATTTTGGCGCTAATAAAGTTCTCACTCTTGTCACCAAAAATAAGGGTTTTTTTTTTACGGATTTTGCACCCTAAAGTCCATTTTTTTTTACGGATTTTGGCGCTAAAATCCTTCTCTTAACATTTTGGCGCTAATAAAGTTATCTCGCTTCTGACGCCAAAAATATGGTTTTTTGTTTGTTTGTTTTTTTTTACAGATTTTGGCGCAAGAATGCATTTTTTACGGATTTTGGCGCTAAAATAATTTTCTTAACATATTTTCATGCTGATAAAGTTAAGAAAAGGATTTTAGCGACAAAATCCGTAAATAAACGGATTCTGATGCCAAAATCCGTTAAAACTTATTTTTTGCGTCAGAAGCGAGAGAAGTTTATTAGCGCCAAAATCTGTAAAGAAAAGGATTTTTGCGCTAAAATCCGCAAAAAAACGTATTTTTGGCGTCAGAAGGGAGATAACTTTATTAGCACCAAAATATGTTAAGAAAAGGATTTTAGCACCAAAATCTGAAAAAAAAAAAAACGATTCTGGCGCCAAAATCCGCAAAAACACGTATTTTATGCGTCAGAAGCGAGAACTTTATTATCGCCAAAATCTGTAAAGGAAAGGATTTTAGTACCAAAATCCGTAAAAAAAAGTATTTTAGTGACAAAATCCATTAAAAAAAACGTATTCATAGCGTCAGAAGCGAGATAACTTTATTAGCGCCAAAATATGTTAAGAAAAGGATTTTGGCACCAAAATCCGTAAACAAAAAAACGGATTCTGGCGCCAAAATCCATAAAAAAAAACAACTTATTTTTTGCGTAAGATATATGAATTGAGCAAAAATCATTAGTGACCAAAGCATGATCATTTTATTACAAAAGGTACAAAAAAGGACACATCAGACCCTTGTATGTAAATTTGATAATATATAACCTTTAGTAACACCCACTATAGGTAGGACTTGGGTCTCCTGGGAGGGTTTTCATTGAAAAATTGCGCAAAAAAAGCAGCGAAAACGCGCCAAAAGACGTCCAGCGCTTTCCATAGACTCCTGTAGTAAATTTTCTGCCCTTCTCTGGCATTTTTTAGAACATGTTGCAAAAGATGACCAGTAAAAAAAAAAAGACCAGAAAAAAGAAGCTTAGTGTAGACAGCAGGAGGTTTTTACATTAGAAGTCTATGGGAGCTCTTTACAGTCGTTTTTCCAACGTTTTTAGAAAACGAAAAGCGCTGAAAAACTGACGTTTTTCTGTGCAGCGTAGACAGACCCTAACTCTGGAATTACAGCTTATTAAATATTTGAAGTTATTTCAAGGTTTAAAGTCATGCATACCAACCTCCACACAAAGGTTAGCATTAGTTCAGTTATATGCCAACGATGGGCATGCTCTCTTATTTACGTTTCTGTGTTCACTGTCCTCTCAAAACCATTTTTTCATGCTGAAAATAAAAAGATTTGATGTTTTCCTTCCGCTAGATAACTTTGTTCACTCCTGGACAACCTCCAGGGATAAGACCTACCCACCTTTTGGTCCCCAAAAAGAAAAGTTCTAAACGTCCTTTCAGAGACCTTAACCATTCCATTTCAAACAGTGTCAAATATCGAAAAAGACTTTTAAAGTGTAAGTAGCTAAGGGCACATTTGTGTGAGTTTCAAAGGTGAACACCTTCCTTCTCAAGCGTGTGCAATAGGAAATTTTTACAGAAAGCAGGGCTGTGGAGTCGGTAAGCCAAAACTCTGACTGACTCCTCAGTTTCCCTGACTCCTGACCCCTCATACATGGTGCATGTTTAACCCCTTAAGCCGAACGCCTGAAAAGTAGTTAATGACCAGAACATTTTTTTTAGTTTTGGCCTCCTTGCGTTAAACAGTTGTAACTTTTTTTTTTTTCAATGACGCAGTTGGATGAGGCCTCGTTTTAAATTTGAGACAAGTTGTACTTATAAGGGAATAGTTTAAGTTCACTTATAAATAATTGCAGTATATTTTTTTTAATTGTTTTTGTTTTTTAAATTTTTTTTTTACCATTTACATTTCACACTTAATAACTTGTTAGATTACAGGTTATTACGGTCGTGTGGATACCAGATATGTGTAGGTTTTTTTGTGCGTGTAAATTTATGTACAATTATTTTTTATTAAATATTTATTTTTATTTTTTTTTATTTATTTTTTTTTTATTCTTTTTTTACACTTTTATGGTTTTTTTTTGTACTTTTTTTTGACTCCCATGAAGGGAGAAATGTTTAAAATTTTTATTTTTTTTTTTTTTTTTTTTTTACACTAGTAATGTATTAAGCAAAATTCATATATGCTAATACATGCTAATCTGTGTCAGTCTGACACAGGCAGTGATTAGGGCACACACAGTGCATCCTAATCACTGGCTTCTTACACAGACAACTCTGGGGCCATGCTAGTCCCCAGAGCTGACTGTGCAGCCGGTCCTCTGAGCTCTGTCGGGTGACCGGCGTTCCGATCACCCGACAGAGCAGGGATCCCTTTGATTGCGCTGCGGTAAACGCACCGCCGCAATCAAAGGGTTAAAGCATCGGGTTGCGGAGGTTTCCTCCGCTCCCCGATGCCTGCAGGAGATGCTCTGGGATCGGGCTGTGTAGTTCAGCCCCGATCCTAGCGCAGCTGTGGCGCCGGCGCCGCAAACCCGATGTCTGCAGCGACGTCAAAAGACGTCGCTGCAGACGAACGACCCGCAACCGGCCGCCGTCAAAGACGGTGCGCGGTCGTTAAGGGGTTAAGTGATAACTTTACTGTAGTAAAACGGTAACATCAGGCTTTTATTAAACCTTATTATATAATAATCAAGCGATTTAGGTAGAACATACACTGACAAATAAAATGGTAACAACATTTTGAACTTTTGATTTTCAGGCTCCATATCTTACCATCCACTATAGGATTGTACATGAGACCAACATTTTATAGACAATTATTTTACCTATCTTATACATAAATTTGACTTGCAAGTATTTGTATCTGCTGAGTTCTTCAGATTCTTGTCATGTAACTGCATTGTTACTGTTTTGCACCTAAAAATCTAAATATTAATCTTTATTATTTTGTTAGTATTTGGTAAATCCACCTTTGGCTTCAGCACTATCTGAATCCTTCTGAGCTCTGGATTCGATTCAAGCATGTTTCGACCAAAAGCTAATCCTAGGTCTCTTTTACACGTTCCCAATGTTGGTGCATACTTGACTTGGGTACGAATACAGCTTTTTATTCAACTCTAAAACACAAGTGTTCGATTAGGTTGAGGTCTGGGGACTATGGAGGCCAATACAGCAACCCTACTTCATTCTCATTGAACCATTCCTTCTCCAACCTTGATGTATGCATCAGGTTGTTGTCCTGCTGGAACACTATGTCGTCCTTTTCATACCCATAGTGGTCGAGTCTATGAAGTAACTCATCTTGTAGGATGGTTACATAAAGCTCAAGATTCAGATCAACGTCAATCCTGGTCAAGTATCCAACATCTTTGGCTGTGAAACATCACCATATCATCAGGTTTCTTCCACCGAAACTGACAGTTTCTTCAATTTTTCGATCCGTTTGCCCCCTTTTCCCTTGATTATTCCAAACTCATTTGCTCCCATGAGAGTCTGGTCTATTTGCTTTCATCTCATCGCTCCAAATCACCTGTTTTCTATCTTCCATTTCTCATATTTTTTTGCACACTCGAACCAATGCTTCTTATGACGAGATTGTAGTCAAAGCTTCTTCACCTTTTTTCGAGCCATTGTTCCAGACCTGTGTAATGCGTGTTGCGTTGTGTTTGCATGAATGTCTGGAAACTCACTCTTATAAAGCATAATAGCCACCTCCACTGCTGTATTTGTCGCGTTAGAACTGATAGACCTTGTAATGAGCCGACTTGTTGACTCTGATATTTTTACTGGATGTCCACCTCTTGGCTTTTGAATGGATGGATGGACTTCATTTCATATTCTTCCAGCTGTCATGGCCTCACATGATGCAGTTTGGTAATTTTATTGGCCAAGAAATCACTATTGATGAGCTGGATGATGCGGCTTCTCTTTTCTTGGGAAATCTTCATGGCTGCTCGAACCAGTGATCTTTCACTTGGGAATCAGCCGAATAACACACTATTAGTTAATATGAGAACAGATTGTAATGTGTAGTATACCAGAAGAAAAAGATTGTTCCACCACCAGGAACATAACAGTAACAATGCAGTTACATGACAAGAATCTGTATAACTAAGCATATGCTAAATAGTTGCAAGTCAAAGTTGTGTATGAGATAGCCAAGATGATTGTCTATAAAATGATGGCAGTATCACATTCAAAGCTGTAGTAGATGGGGAAATAACGACCCTAAAAAAGCCAAAAGTTCAAAACACTGTTCATTGTACTGGTCAATCTGTTTGCAGAATCTTTTTCCCAAAGCTTTACGTGCTCCATGTCATACTTTTCAAAATGAAACTCATCATCTAATGACGCTGAAGATATGGTAGCAATAGCACTGGCAAGACACAATTTCTCTCGCTCTCGGAACTGCATTGAACGAACTACCAATTTATTATATATTTTGGGAGTTGGATTTGGTCCATTTTATGTCGACTCTGACTCCTGCAAAATGGGCTCCACAGCCCTGACAGAAAGTTACATGGATAATAGTGTTTTGGATCAGCACCTAACCAGTACTGTACCACAATTGTCAACTGGTTTCCTAATTGAATGTAGTAAAGTGCATGCACAGGAAGAAGAAATTAGACTGAACTCCAGCTCCGTACAAAGACACTTCCTGTTTATTACAAGTGAACAGCAGCTTTTATAACCCAGATTTCTGTGCAGTGTGCAAAGCACCACATAAGCATACTTGTCAGTCCATGATTGGTTATGCCATTATTTGGCTCACTCTTCCACCCATACATCTCTTGCATCATCTTGAGTCTAGTCCGAATGCAGGAGCCATCTTATGTGAAATAGACAGTTCACCTTGCACATTCCACAACAATAGGATATGTATGAACAATGTATTTATGTCTCAGGATGTCCCACAATCTTTTGAGTCATTCAATGAGACTAGCAGGAAAAAAGGTTTTTACTTCTTACCTATAAAAACTTTTTTTCTCTGAGCTAACTGGGGGACACAGCTCCCACCAAGTTATTTGGTTTTGCTTGTGTGTAGATGTCAGTGGTCTTTCTGAATGGGTTCCTCTTGTATCTTGACCATCCAGAGTTTTTGTTTTCCATTCACTTTGCCTTTGGTTGGCTTCTTCTGTTTTCTCTTACTTGTTATGTACTGTTTAGCTCAGTTTTTGTAGGAAAGGTATAGGCTCTGTAGGAAGCGCCAACACTTTCGGTTTTGTGTTGCTTCTTAATGCAAGAAGCTATACCCCCTAAAGAACTCGGCAAAGCAAATTTTACAGCTAAGTATAAAAATTATTTTATCGAGGTAATGAATTGATAATCGATGTGCTCCACTGGCTCCACCCCATTAGAATGGGGACCATAAAGATATTAGGGTTAGGGTAATCCCTTTAACCCTTTACCCCTACAGCCAGTTTTGACCTTTATGAGAGAGCCTTACTTTTCAAATCTGGCATGTCACTTTATGTGGTAATAACTTTTTACTGCTTTTATCTATCCATGCGATTTAGAGATTGTTGTATCGTGAGATATTGGGCCCTATGTATGAAAACTGTCTAGCTGTAAGACTGTTTTTGTTGCCCATAGCAACCAATCAGAGCTCAGCTTTAATTTTTCCAGAGCACTATGTGAAATGAAAACTGAGCTCTGAATGGTTGCTATGGGCAACAAAGACAGTCCTGCTGCTAGACCGTTTTTACATATAGCCTAATGTGGTCTTTGTTTGTGAAAAATATCAAAATGTCGTGAAAATGTGGAAAACATTCTGCAAGTAACAGACATTATTATACCACACAAAATAGTTAATAACAAGCATCTACCTTATGTCTACTTTATGTTGGGATCATTTTTTTAAATGTATTTAACATTTTATAGAAAGTCAGGAGGCTTACAGTTTTTTTTTTTTTAGAGACCGCTTCATCTCAGATGTGGAATTGAATTTATATACACTGCTCAAAAAAAATAATGGGAACACTTAAACAACACATTGTAATTCCAAGCCAGTCACACTTCTGTGAAATCAACCTGTCCATTTATAAATCAACACTGAATGTGAATCAATTTCTCCTGCTGTTGTGCATTTGGAACAGACAACAGGTAGAAATGATAGGCAACTAGCAAGACAACCCCTATAAAGGAGCGGTTCTTCAGGTGGTAACCACAGACCATTTCTCTGTTCTCATAATTTTTGTTCTGTTTCGGCCACTTTTGCATTGTCATTGCTCTCACCCCTGGAGGTAGCATGAGGCAGTGTCTACAACCCACAGAATTTGGTCAGGTAGTGCAGCTCATCGAGGATGGCATACCAGTGCGAGCTGTGGCAAGAAGGATAGCTGTGTCTGTCAGCACAGTGTCCAGAGCATAGAGTGGTTCCCCGAGACAGGCCAGTACACCAGGAGACATGGAGCGGGCCATAGGACCGCAGCAACCCAGCAGCATGACCACTACCTCCTCCTTTGTGCGAGGAGGAACAGTGCCAGAGCCCTGCAAAATGACCTTCAGCAATCCACTAATATCCACGTGTCTCCACATACTGTTAGAAACAGACTTAACGAGGGTGGTATGAGGACCACAAACGTCCACACGTTAGTGTTGTGTTTACAACCCAAGATCTGCAGATTCGACACGAGCCCTGTGCTCTTCATGGATGAGAGCAGGTTCACACTGATCACGTGACAGAGTCTGGAGAGGCCATAGAGAACGTTCTGCTCCCTGCAACATCCTCCAGCATGACCCATTGTGAGACCATATGCAGGTGCAGTGGGCACTGGGTTTCTTCTGATGCATAACAATGCTAGGCCTCGTGTGGCTGAAGTGTGTCAGCAGTTCCTTCATGATGAAGGCATTGATGCTATGGACTGGCCTGCACGTTCCCCAGACCTAATTCCAATTGAGCACATCTGGGACATTATGTCTTGTTCTATCCACCAATGCCACGGTGCACCTCAGGCTATCCAGGAGTTGACTGATGCTTTCATCTAGGTCAGGGAGGAGATGTCTGCTGTATGTAGATGTTTGGTTTTTTTTAAACAAATTTTAATGGTGGAAGCAGTCGAACAAAGCCATACACACAGTAAGAATTCACAGATTATCATTTCCAATATTACTCGACAGGATTATCTAAATATACATAGGTTTGCTTAGAACAGTTTCACATAAACCTAATAGAAAAGTAAATATATGTACCATACATCGACTGACTCTCCCTTTTTTATTTGATATTGTCCCTTCCCCTAAACAAAAAAAAACAACCCATCCCCATCAAAGCAGAACTTAACTGTTAACAGTCCCCTGTGAACTGCTACTATTGTATACATCCAAATTCCCAAAGGTACCTTTTAACTGTTCCATAAGGTAATAGTGTATTTAAATGGCTCCAGGATAGATTTTATTTTGGACTCTGAGTAGTGTTTGGAAATAAAGAATCTCCACTTTTTCAAGAAACCTTTGGCGTCTTTTGTCCCTGTTCCTTTCTACTTCAAGCTTTTCCAAATACAAAGCTTGTTTCATAATATCTATCAGTTCTGTCAAAGCTGGAGCAGAGCGGTCTAACCACTGCCTCAGTAGGCATTTTTTAGCTGCCAGCAACGTCACGTGGATCCCTTTCACCGTGACCAAGTTATCTTTCTATCCCACTCTAGGATATTGCTCAGTAACAAAGAGGAATAAACTCTCTTCTCTTTTTCAAATTTTTTATCCTTTAACGGGTTCAAGAGACCTCTCTTTTGTGTCAAGTTCTCCAAGTACTCCTCCGCTTCCTCCAGCGATCTATGTGTAATGGGAGGGCCTTGCTCTGGATAGATCCTAAGGGTTGCCGGGTATTGTAAATTGAAACGTATCTGCCTCTTCACAAGTGTTGAACAAACACTAGAGAATTGCTTCCTCTTTCTGGAAACTTCCATGGAGTACTCCGCGAATAGTAGTAGTTTATCCCCATTAAAATTTAGCGGAGACTTTAGAGCGCGATACGCTTGCAGCAATTGTGTCTTCTAAGAATAATCCAAATACTTTACTATAACCAGTCTAGGTCTGTTGCGGGATCCGTCCGCGGGTGGTTGTGGTGGGCCAATTCTGTGCGCTCGTTCTACCCTCAGGGGGCGCCCCAGTCCCAAAGCCTGCGGAATATCTTTTGCGCAGATGGCATGCAAATTTTTTAAGGGTACTGTTTCACTGAGCCCTGTAATTCTGAGGCTCTTCCTACGGGAACGATTTTCAAGATCTTCTACTTTATCTTGAAGGTACTCTGTTCGCTTTATTAATCTTTCCATGGTGCTCCTAGCTCCCAGTATATCATCCTCCACCGTGCTCATCCTCTCTTCCAACTCCTTGATTTGGCCAGTATGGAGCTTAACTTCTGAGACTGCTGATGTTACTGCAGCTGTCACCGATGCTGAAATCGTTGCCTCAAATGAGGCTAAAATATCTGGGGCAAGTAGCTTAGCCACAGTGATGGCCATTGTTTTACATGAATGTTCGGTCCTGGCAGCATTTCCTCCAGCTCCCCTCCTCCTGCTGTGGGCCCCTGAGTCCCTTGTATGGCCTCCTGAGTAACTGCCCTTGCTGTGTGCTGGCCATCTGGGTTCGTGGGCCATTCCCCTGTACCTGTTGTTCAGTCCCCTGGCTCTGGGGCCCCTCGTCCCCCTCCTCCACTCCCGCTGCACCTGTCTGTGATGCAGCCGTCTGCCTGCTCCTCGTGGAGCACGGGGGGTCGGGCGCCATTTAATGCAGCCGCGGTCCTGCTGCCTGGGAATTTTAATCACTGGGGCTCCCCGCAATGATCCGGGCGCCGGCTCCGGGTACCGGAGGGTGTCCTATTGGCACGGCACTAACAAGTGCCGAGTTTAGAGCTTGTATAGCCTGTATGTGGCGGGTATGCCGGTCTGGAGGCAGAACGGGGACGGAGCGCTCAGCCGCAGCTGCCGTCCATGCAAGCGTCGGAACCGGAAGTGTATGTAGATGTTGATCATCAATATGCGTCACTGATCAGAGTCCAGAGGCAGCAGAACGCTTAAAAAATTAACTTTGCTCCAACTACTGTGGATGGGGTAAACAGTACTACTATTGTCTCTTAAGTAGTATGGTCATTATTTTCTCATTGCTTTTTACTCAGAAATCTTGCTCCAAATCATACAAACCTTAATATCACAGAGCTCAGCTTCTCTCCCTCTAACATAACCTGCTCTCAGAGAAGGTAGCATAAACCATCTGATGAAGGTTGCTTTTGATTCTGAACTTCTTCCAACAGTCAGGAAAGAAAAAGCCCAGCTAGTAGTCAGTGTGATGACTATGCAGGTAGGAAAGACAGTTAGTGGTTATAGGGGATTCTATAATCAGGTTTGCTGTCTCCCTGGTACCATGGAAAAGGGCTGGCAATGACTCGGCTATTGTGGTCCATGTTTGGACCAATGACAGAGTACATGGTATGTGGTTAACTAGGATCTAACCTAAAAGAAATGACCGCTAAGGGTTTGTTCTCCGTTGTACTACTTGTGCCATGCACAATGTAGGAAAGATAGCTGGAGTTTTGGGCGTTAAATGCATGTCTGAAGGGGCTGTTCCACTTTAGACCTTAATGGCATATCGCTAGGATATGCTATCAATGTCACATACACGTGGATGCCACTTCTGGGATCCACACTTATCTTCTTAAAAATATGCCATTAATGTCTGAAGTGGGGAAACCCCTTTGGTGTAGGGAAAAGGATTGGGTTTCTAGTGCACTGGTCTGACTTTTCATTGGGATGCCAACTGTTTCCTGCTAGAATTTGCACCTGAATGGAAAAAGTTTTTCTGTGATGAGAGAGAGGATTCCAGAATGCGTGGCAGAGTATTTAAACTAGTATTAAGGAGGGAGGCCAATCTAGAAAAAAATGGACCAAAAAAATTAGGATATAATTGTTTTGAAATTCATTAAAAAAATAATAGCCAAAGCAATATAAATAGTAAGTAAAAAGGACCATCCAAAACACAGCATGGCGAATAACAACTGCAGGTACAGCTCAGGACACATTATAGAGGTTTTCTCATCACTGGCTTTGACAGACCTGAGCTGTTTTTCTCTCTCTCTCTCTTACAGCCTCAAGTCCAAGGGTGTTTCTCTCCTCCCAGTAGGCAGGTCTGTCCTCCCAGTAGGTGTATCTTCCCTCACTGAGGATGGTGACATCATAATTTTGTGTGAGCAGTGGAAGGAAGAGGTCACAGCTCTGCAGACTTCCTGCAATGGTCAGATCTTATGCAGAGCTGTTACCTCCCTCCCAGGCTTTACAAACTTCTTGTAACCAGAACACCTATATTGGTGTAAATAGTTGTACATCAGCCTGAACTGATGAAACAAATGTGAGAAATGCACCCTGTTCCCCCTTCTTCTCTCGGACAGGAGGGAGAGGGGTAGCAGTGTATAAGACTGTGCTACATGGGGGGGAGAATGAATCTAGCAGCTAGAGAAACTTAGTAATTGCCCACATCCTTCACATAGGGCTGCGAGTTTAGCATAGAGGTGCTGAGACAGCCTTTACTACACAGCCAGTAGAGAGCACAGAAAGCTTTTTCACTTTTATTTTACACAGCTCAGAGGGGTGTAAACACAGAGTGCAGGCAGCCAATCACAGCACAGGGGGTATGCTCCATCCAGTGGGTGTGTCCCAACAGGGCTGAATGAAATATCAGTCAGCCAATCACAGCAAAGGGGGTGTGGCCTGACCTCTTGCTGCAGAAATAGCTCTAGACATGCACAGATTAGCTCATAGAGTCAATGCTACCGACCCCAACGTGCATTTCGCATTCCTTGAGGGGGATTAGGGATGTATGACCACACGCCATATTTAAGTAGTCCCTGATGATATGATGACCTATGTCAGGGACCTCTGCAGATATCACTTCTGTCGTCATATGTGTGGGTGCAAGTGAATAAATGAAAAGTGCATATTAAAAGAGAAAAAGTATGGTGTGTAACAAATGTGTCCAATAAAAAATGCATTAGTGAAAATAAAGTTTGAAAAAAATGTAATAAAATGTGAAAAGAAAGTGAACACTAAAAATGTATATAATGAAAAAAATGTCCTCTCCCTTTCTTCTCTTTTATCTTTGTTCCTCTCCCTCTCCTTATTTCCTTTTAAATGTTTTCTATGAACGTGTGATATTGATGTGAAAAATAATAATAAATAGGTTAGAAAAAGTACCAATAATGTACAAATATCAAGAAAAAAACTAAAAGAGAAAAATAAAAAAAAAACACATCAGAACAATAGAATTCATAGACTATGAAATCAGGTAAGTAACCAATCTGAAAGAAATAAAGGAAAGTAAAGACAGTACAGAAAATTATGCTGTGAACATACAAATAAACTCAGGACTTTAAACCCATAGGTTGCAATGTATTGACCTTAGTAATCCAAAAGGTTTCTAGTCGAGCCTATTTCTTTTTCAGATCCTCTACCAATGTTAAGCCTTACCTTTAAAAATGTTGTGTTGTATCAATCACATTTCAGGTTAAAGTCATCCACTATGGCAGATTTTGTAATTTCAACAATGTTCTTGAATCTTTACCTTAAATTTACGTGACATCAATCCAATATAGATCAGGTTGCATGAAGCGTAATGGATAACCCAAGTCTGAGTTGCATGTAATTCTTTGTGTAATCTTAACCCATTCCTAACAGCCGGTCATAATATTTTGGCTCTTCGTTTTTCCTCCCCGCCTTCCAAAAGCTATAAAATTTCTTCTGTTTTCATCTACAATTGTTTTTATTAAAGTTTTAACAAATTTGTCTTTTAGTACAACATTTTTTTCCCAACCAGTGAACATTAAGAGAAAGGAAAGATGGAGGGAAGGAGGAAGACAATAGTTGAGAAAAGGAATAGATAATTCCAGTTTAACAGTTACAATAAATAAAATGACAGAAGAAAAGACCTGTATGATCGGCATTAGAATTGGTTGCACAATAATAAAAAAGAGGGGGTAGAAAGGGAATCTGGAATAATTAAGGGAGTGATGAAGAGATGTAGACCAACTACATATCCAATAGTTTCATAGAGCTAGGGTAGTCACCACTAGGTATTAAGCGCATCCGTGAGTTGAATCAGAGCGGATAGCGTGAGGTGGATTGGTAGCATGAACAGGGGGGCTGGGGCTGTGATTTTGCAGGACCGGCTGTACTTTTTAATGGTGCCATTGCCTAGGAAACCAAAAACAAAACAATTCTGTGGGGTGAAATGTGGAAAAAAATGTTTGCAGGGGTTTTGTTTGCATGTCTTTCACCCTTCCATATATAGTAGGAGGTATCTGTATGGTGCAGGTCGCTACTAAACTGGTCATGCCAGTTTTTTGTTTTAGAACGTTGAAGAAAACACAAGCACTTTCTATTCCTTAAATTTGTGCTGCAGTGCCATTTTTTGCAACCAATAATTGTTTTGTGTTTCCACCTATGAACCTGAGTTTTTGCAGGCTGAAGTGTAGTTTTTATTGGTATCATTTTGGGATACATTCAACTTTTTGATCACTTTTTATTCCAATTTTTGGGAATGTATCATGACCAGAAAACGGCAGTTTTGCCATTTTTGAAATATGTTTTCTTCTACTGCATTTTTTTATACTTTTAAAACTTTTTTTTTTCCACTTGTATATTTAGTCCCTCTAAGGTACTTAAACACCTTGGGAACTCGATCACTTGTACACCCATTATATAAAGATACTGCGTCCGTGATTGCCTTGATCTCTGCTTTTAGTGTCGAATGTCATCTGTAATAATCAGCCAGCAACCTATGGAGCCGGTTTGGCATGTAAGTACTACTCCTTAACGACAATAGAATAACCAATACGGCCATTTTCAATAAGCGGTTTAATTCCTTCTTCCCGTCTCTTGATTGAAATTTGGTTGCCGTGCTGTATTGGCACATGAAATACAGTTTCCACATGGGTTAAAGCCCCAGTTAGCTGCTCTTGAACCAAACGCTGCAGATGAATAATGCCTCTGTAATAACAAATCCATAAAATTTTTGGTGCTTATGTAAATTATAGAAGGCTGTGAAGGAATATATTTATAAAGTGTAAGTTTCAATAACAAAGTATTCCAGTATTTATGTTAAATATTCACCATATCCCTCCACCAACCATTAGAAATGGAAGTGAACCTCACCTGTTCATCTTTTTGGATAGTTTGGGGATCAATAATTTCTCTCTCTTTCTTGAGGCTGCTCTTTCAAAACCCCTTGTGATTTTTTTTCTTGTCTATATCCCCTCTCACAAAATCTAGTTATCATATCAGAGTCCTGCTTCAGAAATAGTTCATCTCTAACGTGTACACGTCATGGGAAACTGTCCCACAGATATAACTTTCTTTGTGGTAGATGGGTGTGAGGAGGATGCATGAAGCAACAAGTTGTCCGAGGTTTACTTACTAAACAAGTTGGTTTAAAGATACCCCTCTTGATCTCTTAAAATTAAAACATCGAGAAATTCAACCATTGACTGGCTAAACTTAAATGTCAGTTTAATATTCTTCTGGTTGTTATTCAATTGGTCAAAAAATCGCACCAAATCTTGTTCAGAACCCTTCCATATAAATAATAAATCAGTTATTGTTTCCCTAAAGAGATTTTATTGAATATTGGGTTTGTAGAGACAATTTTCCTCTCTCACAGCTCCAAAAAGAGACTAGAATATGAGGATTCACAAGTTAATGTACGTAGAAGGTGTCCTTTAAGATAAAAAAAAAAAAAAAGTTTCAGATCAACATACAACATACATTACAAGGATGAAATGAAAAATTCCATTAGATCCTTGGGTACTGAACTCTTAGTAGAAAAAAGCCTGCACTGCATCAAGTCCATAAGGGTAAACAGTCAAGGTATATAGTGATTTAATGGCATAAGTTGCCAACCTCATGTCCTCCTCCAAATATATACATTTTCATTCTCTCTCAAAATGTCACCAGTATTTTGTGCAAGTGATTGTAACAATTCAACCAATGGGTGTAAGTAGGTATCAATTTACTTATATAGACTGCTGTTTCTAAAGACTACAGGGTTTCCATGTGGTGTTTTAAAGGGGTTTTGCCAAGACGTGAGTTGCTTACCTATTGTCTGCTCAGAAGAGAAGATAAACATAGGATGCAGCGTCAGTGGGGAGAGAGGAGGGGCTGAGCACAGAGCCAGTGAGCAGGGATCGTGTACAATGTTTACTCAAATAATCACATTACAACCAGTGGATTTTCTATACAAAAGAAAAAGGTCTTTCTCCACAGTCCCTTGCAAGCTTGTTCATGTTCCCTGTCATCAGTTAAGAAGTGCAAACATGCAAGCATGGCCAGATTAGCTCCGGTCAGCTCCTGGTCGTGTCTAATGTAAACTGTCAGGAAACTAAAGTGGACTGAGCAATGCTGTAGCTCTCACGGGCTTCACTTTTTTTTAATGACATATATTTAGAAAAGTGATTAAATACCCATTTTGGAGGATCCCACTTCAACATTACATTGTGGCAAAACCCCTTTAAGCTTCTTTTGAACCTTTGGTAAGAAGTAGAAACTGGCAATTGTAGGGTTCTCTACAAACAAGAAGTCATAAGTATTCTTGGTAATAATATTTATTATTATTTCATAATTATTTCACTAAATTTAGCATCAATCATAGACCTCAGACTTTCCTGAAAATAAGTAAGGGGCTTAATAGACAGCCTCTTATAACATTGTGGAATGTTTCCTGTTCGTACTTATTACAAGGCCAGATTACAATGTTTCCCTCTTTATCTGCAGGTTTAATAAGTACATCCATCATTTGCCGCAATTCCCTCAAGGCTTTACATTGCTTTTGTAAGATTATTATGAGAAACATTATTAGATATCTTTAGAAAATCACGAGCCACCAATTTGACAAATAACTCCATATTAGCGCATACATTTAGAAGGGACAACTTTTGAAATATAAATTTTCTTGACTCTTGCATATTACTTCTTCATTGTGTTCATCCCTAAGATCCTCTAATAGATTCCAAATCATGAGAGGACAAATAAACTTGTTCACTTGAGGGATGATCATCATATATATATATATATATATATATATATATATATATTTATATATCTTTTTTTTTTTTTTTTTTTTTAAACAAGTGTATGAGCAAATAAATTCAGGGGAGAAGGTTAGGCCCAAGTCCTTAACATTTTTAATGAATTTAATGAAAAAAAAAAAAATAAAAATTTATTTTATATATATATATATATAATTATATATATATTTGTTGAAAAAAAAACGTACTCACATTTGTTCGGCCGCCATCTTGGCTCGGCCCGGGGGTTATTCAGCTCTGGGATCGCCGTCTTCTGCAGAATGGCACTCAGACACCAGGTTCCAGTTTACATTGGCCTCAGCCAGCTTTATTGAGGCACATGCAAAAAAATAATACAAAAAAAAAAAACCTCATGCCGTCTGGCCACGACTAAACAAATTATCCCTCTCTATCCGGGGCCTGGACCTAGCGCCCAAATTACCACCAATGCACCTACGATCTCACCCATGTGTAGACTTCCCTCAGCCTCTTGGGGGCCAGACTCTCTCCCCAGCTCTGCTGCTCCACATTGCAGGTAGCAGACCACACCCCCAGAAACCCGAGTAGCGGCTTTTATGGGCTGTAAATCCGGGAACGGGAAACGACCCCCACCCAACTGCACTTTTCCGGGGAAACCCCCCCAAATGGCTGGCATCAGCCTACTACCTTGAGTGTCAAAACCCAATTTTGGACCGACAACACCTGTTCCCCACCGAGACCATGCCCTCGGGCACTTTCTACCGGGGCCCCTAACTACCCACTATGGCCGCACCATGCGACCCCCTAGGTCCCCCCGCCACATAAAAATATTAAAAAAATTAATAAAAAAAAAAATAAAAAATTTAATAAAAAATATTAACTTTTTCCTTTAATTTTTTTAAAATTTTTTAGTCCGGGTTTCACCAACCGAAATTTTTGGGGTTTTTCTGATTTTTACTAGAAAATATCGGTAAATATTTTAAAAAGGGGGCAGACATACTGGGGGTTGAGAATTAACGTGGGGTTTGTTGTGTTTGTGTGTGGTTTGTTTTGGGGGGGGTGGGGTTACACACAAAAGTTCCTTTTTACAAACCAACAATGTAGACATTTTTGCCCAAAAAATCTCACATAATCTTATTTCTTCTACTGAATGCATAAAACTGGATGGAAATGTAAAGTGTCTGTTCACAATTTCCAGAAATCTTACTAGTAAAATGGAGGAGCTTGACACTCTAGTACTGGAGGAACAGATTGACGTAGTTGGCACTGCTGAGACATGGCTGGACTCCTTACATATTGGGCCCTTTAATATTTTTTAGGGTTTAAGATTTTTTTGGGTAGGTCGGCCAAGCAAAAAGGGGAAAAAAATGTGTCTATATGTTGGGGTAAATCTAAAAGCAGGGAAAAGGCAAAATTGTAAAGAGGGTAAAAATGGGAACCCCTTGGGTGGGAAGGAGTGGGGGTTAACAGTGAAAAAAATATTTTTGGTAATCTACGGGCCCCTGAACATCACTGAGGAGACAGAGGGGCATCTGAAAATGATGTGGGCACCACAGGCGTCTACAGTGGTGTTAATGGGTGATTTTAATTAATTCTAACCATTTCAAAAAGGGTCGGATGCATTGTAGGGTAAAAAAAAAAATATAAAGTAAATTTTTGGAAAACTTGTTGATCCAGGGATTTATTCTGATAACCTGATTGAAATCTGGTAGACGTTTTTATTCACTAAAATGAGGACAACTGGCTTCTACCTCATGGGGGTTTTGCCTTCCTCTGAATAAACACTATAGCACAGTAGGCTGAACTGGATGGACTTCTATCTTTTTTCAGCCTTCCAAATTATGTATTTCAAAATTTTTTTTTCTTTGGGAAAAAAAATGGTATCCAAAAAAAATCCAAAATGACTTAGGCCTTCTGTTTTAAAGAGCAATAATTAATAAAAAAGGGCATTCAGGAAATAAGTCTTTCGAAATTACAAAGATTTATATAAAATCTGCAAAAAGATGATAAAATAAACTAAAATACAAAAGGCAGATAGCCAAAGACCGCAATACAAACCCCAAGAGATTCTTTAAACATATAGGGTGACGTATGATTTTTAGCGCCCATTAGTAGCCTAGAATGCGTCTAAATCTATGAACCTGTTCTACTATTTTGAATGGTATGAATCTTTGTGGAACCAGAAGTCTCAGCATCCTCTCCATTTGCCCTGTTTAAATCCCCTGCGTCTCTTTCTATTTGAATGGGTACATTTTGTTTTTAAAAAACTTTTTTACTGTCTGCATCGCCCACTGTGTAAAGAGGCCTAATTGTCTACCAACTATCACTTTCCAATCTCTCCTTCTGCTCACTAATATCCACCCCATCCCCACACTCCTACTTTCACACCTAGTAATATGATGAAGGCTAGATTTGCTATTTAAGTCTGTACACTGGTGATTGATGACCGGTCCTTCAGTGCAACATCCATGAGGTGCAATTCCATAAATGTCTGCAAAAATTTAAAACCCGAATTTAAACAGAAGTGAACCAAAGGTAAACGAACTTTCCCTGCTCCTCACCACACCACACCCAATACACCTCTCTCCCATCATCACTGCCCCCTAACATCAAACTCCCCTTTTCTACCCCCAGATGCCATGCTGGGCAAGGGGCTCCATATTCCCCTTTCGTCTTGCCCCCAACTTGACCTCTACCTTCATCTCTTTCCCCAAATTTAAAATCTTTCTCACAAAACCCACACAACCACCTTTTTCTCTATCCCACATACACCTCCTCACACTCTCCCTGCTTCTCCTCGCTGCCGGGGACATATCTCCCAATCCAGGGCCATTTACAAAGATGGACATACACTGGACCTTATCTGACCCCTATCTAACCTCTCAAGCTCTCCTCTCCCTATCTCTGACCACAACTTGCTCACCTTCCCCTCCATTTCCACTCCATCTGCCCCTCCTGCACCAAATCTAGTACACCCACGCAGGAACCTACAAAACCTCAACCTTCGCACTCTCTCTGACTCTCTTGCTCCCCTCTCTACCATATCCTCCTGACCCAGAGGAGGACACGGCCACCAGAACCCGCAAAATCACAGACAATCATGGGACACAGCAGGGGCATAACTAGAAATAGCTGGGTCCCATAGCAAACTTTTCAGTGGGGCCCCCCCACCGTCCCAAAGAAAAATTACGATTCACGTGTACTCTTATAAATCGTAGTAACATGGAAGACCGGACTGTGCAATCTCTTTATCACTTATGTAATACACAGAAGTACAACAATGTATTGCTATGTATTATGCCTGTGACATGCAGCTTATTAGACTCCCATCTCTAGTGGGTCATAATACGTACCATTACATGGCAAGCCAGAGGCCATTATTCAGCTTCCAGCTTCCATTGCAACCATCCACATCCGTCCATCATGTTGCAGGGGTGCCGATGGTTACACAGAGGGAGCCACTTTCCTCTGTTAATCACATAGATGCTGTGTCTACTATTGCCTACAACATCTGGGGGGGGGTTTAAAATTTTGGGGACTTGAGCCAATTTAAATCCAAGTCCCAAAGCCTGTGCTATGCAGCACAGGCTCTGATCACTGCACTGTTGGATCTATGTGACCCAGCAAGGCAACTACAGTCGTGTGGTGAGGAGGGACCATAGAATAATCAATGGGGACATTAACCCCTTACCAACATTGGACATATGAGTATGTCCAAATGCCGGTAAGGAGCTTTGTAGTGGGATTGCGGCGCGATCCTGCTACATAGCTGGCAGCTGCTAATAGCATCTAACACCCGCTGGTTACAGAACAGGATGGTGCCATCCCGCGCAGTTTAACCCCTTAAACGCTGTTGCAAAAATGGCTGCGGCTTCTAAATCCATGCAAAACTATGCCACCATCTTTGTACACCCTAATGCATTGTATTACAATGCATTAGTCTGTATAAATGATCACGCCCCTCGTGGTGAAGCACACTAGGGGGGGACTCAAAGTAAAAAACAAACAAAAAAACATGTTTTAAAGTGTAAAAAAATTAAAAGTTCAAATCACCCCCTTTTGCCATTTTTACTTTTTAAAATAATAAAAGCTTCCCCATATCTAGTATCGCTGCATCCGAAAAAGTTCAGTCTATTAAAACATCACCTCCCATACACCGAACACAGAAAAAAAATTCCAAACGTTAAAATTGCAATTTTTGGGGTCATTTCACGTCCCCTAAAAATTGGAATAAATTTAATCAAAAAGGTTGGATTTATTTGAAACTAATAGCAATAAAAAGTGCACTGCAGCTGCAAAAAATGCCCCTCACTCAAGTCCGTAGGTGTCAGTGCAAAAAAAATTATTGGTTAAAATGCCGCCACGGCGCAAATTTCAAAAGTAGAAAATGTTTGGAATTTTTTTACAATACCAAAACTTAACAAAAAACATACATGTTTGGTATTGGCGCATGCACATCAACCTGTACAATACAGATAACACATCATTTATACCAATGATTGAACACCGTAAAAAAATACCCGTAAACATGGCGCATGTCATGTTATTTTGCTTGTCCCGCAAAATAAAAGCCATCATACGTCTATGTAGGTGGAAGAATGAAAAAGTTATGGCTTTAGGAAGTCGGGGAGGGAAAAACGAACGTGAAAAAAAGCCTCGGTGTTAAGGGAATAATAGATGCTGAAATGTAACTTGTTACCAGGGATTACTCTATATTTTATGGGAGCTACTTCTATATACAGATTGGGGAAGAGGTGACATTATATTGAGACTCCCAACCTAAGGCCCGGTTCGTATAAACATTGCAAGTTCTGTTAGAAACCTCCGTCACATGTTCCATTGAGAATAATGTACAAAATAGTGCATCAATATGTGCTATTTTTGATTTCTAAAGGCAAAACACCATGGCGGAAAATGACAAAATTATAGTAATCAATAGGGTCGTTCGGCCACCATGGGCGTCTATTGTAAAACGGATCCTCTTATGTCCATTTTCACCTCTGCGTTGGAGGTTCTGAACTGAACCTGAGATGTAGATTTGAACCAGGAGTGAATGCTGCAGAGAGGTACCTTTTCCATATAAACCCAGCAGCCTGTCTCTGGAAACTCTCTGCTTCTACCTCTTTTCACCACCATCTTGCAGCCACTGAGCTTCAGGGGTGAAGAGGTGAGTGCAGACAGGGCCCCTGCACAGAAAGTGATCCCCAGCACATCACAGTCCACTGCCTCCTCCCTGGAGCTCATACAACAGTTTAACAATACCTCAACTCCCCCTGCATTCCTCCCTCCTCCCCCACATTAACCCTTTTGCCTGGTACAGTCTGCAATTGCACAGTGAGGTGGAGGAGGCCTGGGTTACATGTGAGCTGTGAGAGTGTGCTTACTGCTGTGGCTGTATTTCTCCCCGTCTGTACCGATGACAGCGAGCAGCACAGATAGAGCAGTCTCTGATACTTCCTTTTTTTGGCAGAGTCTGTGGAATATATTCTTCCTCCTCCCTCCTCATCTGTCCGGACTCCCTCTCTTCAGTGTCTGTACCAAACTGAGGAGGAGGGGCTGTAGTGAGTAAGAGAAGAGCAGGAGCTGTGACACTGTTAATTGCCGGGGACTGCAGCTCCTGCTCTGTCCAAACTCCTTAGTGTCTGTACGGGGCTGTAGTGACAGCTGACTGGCAGCACATGATCACAGGGCCCGCCGGCAGTGAACTGTAGTTACGTACATTGCCGGCTGGGCCCAGGGGCGAAACTACCAGGCTAGCAGATATAGTAGTAGCTGCTACGGGGCCTGGGCCCCCTAAGGACGCGGGCACCGTAGCAGCTGCTATGTCTGCTACCCCGGTAGTTCCCCCCCTTGGCGCACACACTCCACTAAACAGCTGAGGCGAGCTTCCAGAATTGCCGAACGCTGCTGGAAGAAAACCCGCTCCACAGCTGACTTTACCTTATACAAACAATCACTGCATACATTTAAATCTGCACTCACCTCAGCCAAACAGGACTACTTCACCACTATCATATCCTCCCTATCTCACAACCCCAGATAACTTTTTAACACCTTCAACTCTCTCCTGCGTCCACCTGCACCTCCTCCCCCATCTCTCCTCTCAGCAGATGATTTTGCCACTCACTTCCTAAATAAAATAAATCTCATCAGACAAAGCTTCACCCCACAGTCCTCACCACCCACCTCTATTCCTGCAGTGTCCCCACAGCCCACCTCTACACCCACTCATCACTATTCCCCTCTAAATTGCTTCTCTCCTGTCACTCATGACAAGCTCTCCTCTCTACTGTCCAAATCCAACCTCACCACCTGTAATCTTGACCCACTGCCATCCCACCTCATCCCTGACCTTAGTGCTGTTATCATCCCAGCCCTCACCCATCTCTTCAATCTATCATTAACTTCCGGCATCTTCCCTTCCTCCTTTAAACACGCTACCATAATCCTTAAAGGGGATGTATCGCTTTTTCAGTTTGGCTGTTCTCTTGAAGCTTGATGCTCTCACTTCCTGAAATCCAGGGGCGTTTCTTCCCCTCCCAGCTGGGTGTTTCTTAACTGAAGGGGATGACATCATCCCCTCTTCACTGTTCATGCTGGTTTCAGTGTGCCCCCCCCCCTTCCACATATCACTGTCCTCTCCCTATGCAGTCTTATTTTGTAAGAGCTCTCTACATGCCACAGGCCTGCATTCATTCTAGACAGTCTTCTATGAGCTCAGCTATCATCTCTCAGCTGGAGGTTTGCTACAATTGAATCCATCCAGAGCCCAGATCATCTCCCTTCATGTTTATATAAGGCACCGACGCACAATTCTGCTGTTTTCTGATTGTAGCAGTAGCTGCAGTGTTAATGAGGAGCAGTTAGCTGTATAGAGTGAAATTTTTGTCGGCCCCTTACACGCAGGAGCATTAAGGCACCATGGCACAATTCTGCTGTTTTCTCATTATAGAGACAGCTGCAGTGTCAATGAGGAGGCAGCTAGCTGTATAGAGTGAAATTGTTGGTGGCCCCTAATTCTGAGTGAGAGGCAGGAATGCAAGCTCCATGAATACAGCGGTCCAGGGGGCTGAACAGAATGTAAATTATTAGAGCTCTCAGCTAATGAAATGCAAGGAGGTGGGATCCGACTATCCGACCAGCACTGGATAAGTTTGTTTACAGAAAATGAAGATAAGGAATACTGCGAAAACGAGACAGCTTTGCTAATGACATCCAATTGCAAAGTTGCTTGTTTTCACTGTCCCCTTATTCTGAAAGCCATTTAATGACCTGATAAAACCCCTTTAAGAAACCATCTCTTGACCCCTCTTCTCTGTCCAACTATCGCCCCATCTCACTGCTTCCATTTGCCTCTAAGGTCCTTGAACAGCATGTCCATCTTCAACTGTCCTCCCATCTCTCCGCCAACTCTCTCCTTGACCCACTGCAATCTGGTTTCCGAGCCCACCACTCTACTCAAACCGCCCTAACTGAATTCAACAATGACCTAGTAACTACCAAAGCCTCACATCACTACTCTATGCTTCTCCTAGACCTGTCCTCTGCCTTTGACACTGTCGACCATTCACTCCTACTTCAAATCCTCTCCTCCCTCGGCATCACAGAATTGGCCCTTTCTTGGATCTCCTCATACCTCACCGATTCATTAACTACAGTTCAACATTCAGCGTCTCTAACTGTCGCACCACCTCCTCCTCTCACCCACTCTCTGTTGGTGTCCCCCAGTTGTCAGTCCTGGGCCCACTACTCTTCTCTATCTACACCCTAGGCCTGGTCAGCTCATAGCGTCACATGATTTTCATTACCACCTGTATGTGGACGGCACCCAAGTCTACATCTCCGGCCCAGATGTCACCTCTCTACTCTCCCGAATCCCAGACTGTCTTTCGTCCATATCCTCCTTCTCCTCTCTCCTCCTAAAACTAAAAGTTGAGAAGACTGAATTTATCATCTTCCTACTGTCCCACTCCATCCCTCCACCTGAGCTCTCTATCACTGTCAAATGGCTACACTCTCTCACCAGCTGCACAAGTCCGCTGCCTTGGGATAACCTTTGACTCCAATCTGTCCTTCAAACCGCACATCCAAACCCTTGCCTCTGCCTGCTGCTTCCACCTGAAAAATATCTCCCGAATCTGCTCATTCCTTAACTTTGATAGCACAAAAATGCTTGTCCATGCCCTTGTCATTTCCCGCCTAGACTACTGCAACATTCTTCTCTGCAGCCTCCCGTCTAGCACCCTTGCTCCCCTCCAAACCATCCTTAACTCTGCTAACCGTCTGATTCACCTCTCTCCTCGCTGCTCCTCTGCCTCTCCCCTCTGCCAATCTCTTCACTGACAACCCATTGCCCAGCGAATCCAGTTCAAGCTAGCAACCTTGACCTACAAGGCTCTCCATAACCTCTCCCCTCTGTACATCTCTGCCTTAATCTCTAGATACCTCCCCTCACGCAATCTCCGCTCGTCACAGGTCCTTCTTTTCTGCTCTCCTCTTATCAGCTCTTCACATAACCGTCTCCAAGACTTCTCCCCTGCTTCCCCCACACTCTGGAAGTCACTGCCTCCACACCTCAGCCTCTTCCCCCACTCTCACTAGCCTCAAACGTACTATTGCCTATGACCAACATTAACAGTGTTTCACTACAACATCCCACAAACATATCTGCCCCTCACCTTCTGTCTCGTCCCTCCTTCCCTGTAGATTGTAAGCCCTCACGGGCAGGGCCCTGTCTCCCTCTTTACCAGTTGTTAGTCACTTATTTTCACTTTGTAATTGTCTGACCAATGTTATTTATGTACCCGAATCACATGTACAGCGCCCTGGAATCAAGGGCGCTCTAAAATAAATAATAATAAATAATAATAATACTGCGGGTCATAGATTTAGCGTTTTGTAGCTATAAAGCGACAATTCAGGCTCAGGTAAACCACTTTTAACTTGGTCTACCTGTTCCAGCAGTAATGCGCCTGGATTTGATGTACTAAAGATATACAGTTAGGGCCAGAAATATTTGGACAGTGACACAAGTTTTGTTATTTTAGCTGTTTTCAAAAACATGTTCAGAACTACAAATATATATTTCATAGGGGCTGAAAGTGCACACTCCCAGCTGCCATATGAGAGTTTCCACATCCAAATTGGAGAAAGGGTTTCGGAATCATAGCTATGTAATGCATTGCCTCCTCTTTTTTAAGGGACCAAAAGTAATTGGACAATGGACTCTAAGGGCTGCAATGAACTC
Source organism: Phyllomedusa bahiana (assembly GCA_025379985.1). Classification (NCBI taxonomy): domain Eukaryota; kingdom Metazoa; phylum Chordata; class Amphibia; order Anura; family Hylidae; genus Phyllomedusa; species Phyllomedusa bahiana. The sequence goes on along the minus strand of JAODAL010006242.1, from coordinate 46,449 downwards.
TGAAGGCATCTCCCTCGTTAACCTGTAATCAATGAAGTAGTTAAAAGGTCTGGGGTTGATTCCAGGTGTGTGGTTTTGCATTTGGAAGCTGTTGCTGTGACCAGACAACATGCGGTCAAAGGAACTCTCAATTGATGTGAAGCAGACCATCCTGAGGCTGAAAAAAAAGAACAAATCCATCAGAGAGATAGCAGACATGCTTGGAGTAGCAAAATCAACAGTCGGATACATTCTGAGAAAAAAGGAATTGACTGGTGAGCTTGGAAACTCCAAAAGGCCTGGGCGTCCACGGATGACAACAGTGGTGGATGATCGTCGCATACTTTCTTTGGTGAAGAAGAACCCGTTCACAACATCAACTGAAGTCCAGAACACTCTCAGTGAAGTAGGTGTATCTGTCTCTAAGTCAACAGTAAAGAGAAGACTCCATGAAAATAAATACAAAGGGTTCACATCTAGATGCAAACCATTCATCAATGCCAAAAATAGACAGGCCAGAGTTAAATTTGCCGAACAACACCTCAAGAAGCCAGCTCAGTTCTGGAAAAGTATTCTATGGACAGATGAGACAAAGATCAACCTGTACCAGAATGATGGGAAGAAAAAAGTTTGGAGAAGAAAGGGAACGGCACATGATCCAAGGCACACCACATCCTCAGTAAAACATGGTGGAGGCAACGTGATGGCATGGGGCATGCATGGCTTTAAATGGCACTGGGTCACTTGTGTTTATTGATGACATAACAGCAGACAAGAGTAGCCGGATGAATTCTGAAGTGTACCGGGATATACTTTCAGCCCAGATTCAGCCAAATGCTGCAAAGTTGATCGGACGGCGCTTCATAGTACAGATGGACAATGACCCCAAGCATACAGCCAAAGCTACCCAGGAGTTCATGAGTGCCAAAAAGTGGAACATTCTGCAATGGCCAAGTCAATCACTAGATCTCAACCCAATTGAGCATGCATTTCACTTGCTCAAATCCAGACTTAAGACGGAAAGACCCACAAACAAGCAAGACCTGAAGGCTGCGGCTGTAAAGGCCTGGCAAAGCATTAAGAAGAAGGAAACCCAGCGTTTGGTGATGTCCATGGGTTCAAGACTTAAGGCAGTGATTGCCTGCAAAGGATTCGCCACAAAATATTGAAACTAAAAATATTTTGGTTGGGTTATTTTTTATTTGTCCAATTACTTTTGAGCTCCTAAAATGGGGAGTGTTTGTAAAGAAATGTGTACATTCCTACATTTCGATCAGATATTTTTGTTTAACCCATCAAATTAAACGTTACAATCTGCACTTGAATTCTGTTGTAGAGGTTTCATTTCAAATCCAATGTGGTGGCATGCAGAGCCCAACTCGCAAAACTTGTGTCACTGTCCAAATATTTCTGGCCCTAACTGTAAATGTGTAGCTTCGTGCGGTTCTAGTGCAACTTGCCTCCTGCTCGCCACCTGATCTCAGGTGCATTACAAAGTGTCATGGGCGCTCTGTAATGCACCTAATATTGGAATGCCTCCGTTTAAAAATAGAGCATGTCACCCATAAATTCCAAAAAGAAAACAGCATGTATGACCCTTAAATAATAATAGTGCAGAGTTGGTCCCTGGGGATCAAAAGAAGGCAGAGCCACTAAGGGCCACATGTATGAAAACTGTCTAGGTCTAAATTCACTTTGTTGCCCATAGCAACCAATGGCATCCATCTCATTTCATATAGTGCTCTGGAAGAATGAAAGGGGCGCTCTGATTGGTTGCTATGGACAACAAAGTGAGTTTTAGACCTTGACATTTTTCATACATGTAGACCTAAATGCGTTCTCATGCTCTGTTCATACAAAAGTGAAGGTATCTGATGAAGGTAGTGGTAGTACTGTTAATTTATTAATTGATATAATTATTTGGCTGACTACAGAAATTATCCAAGCCAAATTAAATATATTAAAAGTTATCAAGGCTCCGGGACCTAATCGCTTATGCGCTAGAATTGTTAAAGAACTCTGCTCAAATATTCTGTGGCAACTGGTATAGTGCCAGGGGAATGGTGCAAGGCAAATGTGGTTCCCATCTTAAAAAAAAAAAAAAAAATGGCTCTAGTTTTTTCCCAGGTAATTATAGACTAGAAAGTTTATTGCCTACTGTGGGAATTTTAGGGGCCCTTCAATGACTATATGCAGGAGTATGTGTCTGAAAATAATATTATAAGTGTTGGCCAGCATGATTTTACTAGGGCAGAAGTTGTTAGACGAACCTGAATTGTTTTTATGAAGAGCTTATTAGAAGTTTGGATAGTGTAGCAGCTATAGATATAGGGCGATATGTATGTCCGCGGCGGCGCCAGAAGGTGTCCCTTCAGCCCAAAAACTGGCGCAGCCCTGTTTTCTAGATTTATAATCAGCACTCCAAAATTAGGCAAATTATCGTGTGCCCGTGGCACTTTGTAATGTGCCTGAGATGGTGGGGGGGCTGTTCTGGATTCGCACCACAACTGTATGATTCTACACATTTATGACAGGAGGATGGCAAAACTGGACGGATTACTGCTGAAACAGGTAGACCAAGTTAAAAGTGGTTTACCTTAGCCTGATTTGTCGTTGACCCGCAGTAGAACAGGTTTATAAATTCAGGCGCAAAAAAATTGTTGTCTGGGCGCCAAAATACATACATGCTGCCCATAGTGTTCTTGGACTTTGCAAAAGCGTTTGACACTATCCCTCATATGTGCCTCTTGGGTCAATTAAAGTCTGTAGGATTAGAAATAATAGTGGGAGTAAATACTTTCTACTCTGAATGTTCCCCAGTTGTGTGGCGACACCAAGGCTTAGTTCTAGGTCTGCTTTTGTTTTATTTTTTTATTATTTGTATAGGGGAGGGGATTAATAACAATATTTTTATTTTGAAGATACCAAGTAGTATTGTGCAGTCTGTGGACATACTGAGTGTTTTGGCATCCATTTGGCAAATGAGGTTCAATGTAGATAAATGTTAACTTATGCTTCTAAGTACTTGTAGTCTGCAGGCATCATATACCCCAATGGGTGAATAACTGGAAGAATTTTGTGTTGAGAAGGATCAAGGTGTACTTGGCCACTAAATAGACCCTATGTATATTGAAAAGCTGTTTCATGTAAATTCCCCTCAAAAGACAAGAGGCCCTTCCTCTGTCCCTGGAACCAAAGTTTAAATACCCTGAGGAAAGAAGCCACTTTACCATAGGAAAAGTGAATCTGTGGAATAGCTTGCCTAAGGAGCTAGTTGAGGGCTTTAAGAAAGGTTTAGATAACTACTAACAATGCTTATATAGCCATTAAAAATATTTATTAGACTGTAGATCTAGTCTGATGGTAATTTTGGGATCAGGAATGAAATATGCCTTTAAGAAAGACTTGTTCATGCTTTATTGGTACTAAAGTCTACATTAGTCGGGGAAACAAAGATGAAACATTACTTGTACTCACCACCTTCCAAGAGCCATAACTTTTTTATTTTTTCCATTTACATAAACATGTGAGGCCTTTTATTTTGTGGGTCAAAATGTACTTTCTAATGTCATTCACCATACCACAGTGGGCCGAAACGTGAATAAAAAATGTACTTGTGTCATATTTGCGGGAGTTTTGTTTTTATAATTTTCACTCTTCGGTATAAATGATGTGTTATCTGTACTCTGCAGGTTGATATGATTCCGACAAAACCTAATGTGAAGGGGTTTGTTACGCTTTAGAAATGTCAAAAAAAATGCAAAAAATCCAATTTTCCATTTTAAAAAATTTCTGCAACAGCGTCATGTTCAGCAACCAATAACTTTTTTGTATTTCCACCTATCAACATGAGTGAGGGTGCATTTTTTGCATGCTGAAGTGTTCTTTTATTGGTTCCAATACCTGCAACTTTTTTTACAATTTTTTAGGGGACGTGAAATGACCGAAACAATACAATTTGGAAATTTTCTTCTAAATTGTTATATCTTAATAGATTGGATTTTTACAGATGCGGCAATACCAATCATATGCAACTTTTTTTAATATTTACTTTTATTTGTAAAATGACAAAAAAAAAAGGGGGGGGGGATTACATTATAACCTACAGGGATTCGACACTCGTCGTCAGGTTCTCCCAGGGATGGTAAAGCTGCTGAGTGCTTGCACAGGGAGCTGTTCAGAAGCAGAAAGTTTCACACAGCAGAGAAACCCTCATGTGACTTAGGCTATGTCTACACTGCACAGAAAAACGTCCGTTTTTTTCAGCGTTTTTCGTTTTCTAAAAACGCTGGAAAAACGACTGTAATCCTCTCCCATAGACTTCTATTGTAAAAATGTCCTGCTGTCTACACTGAGCTTCTTTTTTCTGCTCGTTTTTTTACTTGTCGTATTTGCAACATGCTCTAAAAAAAGCCAGAACAGGGCAGAAAATTTACTAAAGGAGTCTATGTAAAGCGCCGGACGTCTTTTGGCTCATTTTTTTGGCGCGTTTTCGTGGCGTTTTTTGCCGCGATTTTTCAGTGAAAACCCTCCCAGAGACCCAAGTTACACCTATAATGGGTGGTAACAAAGGTTAATCCTCATCAAATTTGCATACAAGTGTCTGATGAGTCCTTTTTTGTACCTTTTGTATTAAAATGATCATGCTTTGGTCGCTAACGATTTTTGGCAATTCATATTTTTTTCGCTAAAAATACGTTTTTTTACAGATTTTGGCATCAGAATCTGGTTTTTTTTTACAGATTTTGATGCTAAACTCCTTTCTAAACATATTTTGGTGCTAATAAAGTTATCTTGCTACTGATGATGAAAATAAGTTTTTTACGGATTTTGGCGCCAGAATATGTTTTTTACGGATTTTGGTGCCAGAATCCGTTTTTTACGGATTTTGGTGCCAGAATCCGTTTTTTACGGATTTTGGCGCCAGAATAAGTTTTTTACGTTTTTTGGCACTAAAATAATTTTTTTAACTGATTTTGCCCCAGTAGCATAAAAGAGGAAGCTTAGAAGACAAAACCAAATAATCTTGACGAACTCTGGGAGGCATGTAAGACTGCATTCTTTGCTATTCCTGATGTCTTCATCAATAAATTTTATGAATTATTGTCGTAACGCATGGATGCAGTCCTTCAAGCTCATGGAAGTCACACAAAATATTAAATATGGCTCTAATAGCACCACAACTTCATTCTCCAATGTTATGAAACGTATCTTTGTATTTGAAGTTAATTATTTGTTTGATTTCCACATTACTTTCTGTGGGCGACAAAACTTTTGTCTTGCCAAAATCGGACCTTTCCGTGTCCCTTAAATGATCGATATTTCAGCAGTGAAGCAAATTTATTTTCATTAACAAAACCTCATTTGGAAGGGTTTCAACTTGCATGAGTCATTTCTAAAACCAATGGATGAATTTTAAGTCAGGTTATAAGCTTTGGTTTCCACAACATGGATAAGCGACAGAACTTCTGTCGGACTGTATATGGTAATCTATTTAATCTACTTACAAGCCAGAATTCCAGACAAGGAAACAACGTTGTTTCAGCACTGAAACTGTAGTTTTGACCTGGCCCTTCCCTCCGAGTAGTTGGTAAACACTAGTTGGTGGAAAAGCCCTTTAATTACTTTCAAATACAGTCCATAACAGTAGCACTACACATAAGATTTTCAGCAAATATCTGACATTTATTGGCATGTTTCACACTTGTTCATGTCACAAAAAGGCACAGTTATTCAAAATATAATAAATTAAATTGCTAGATATAGTATTGAGAGTTTGTGTTGATGTTTTTAATTTTCAGTTTGGCTGCTAAGCCTTACAATAGGCTGGCACCTTTTCTTCTGTGGAGATCACTTTTCATCACAGGCAGAATTACAATGAAAGATGGCGCCTATGCATAGCTGTACATTTTCATTTTCTTGTATAACATCATGTCTGAAGAAGGGAGCTAGTACTCTCGAAAGCTTACCATCAAATATACTCAGTCTCTAACCTAGTCTCTAAAAGGTATCGCCTGATTTCTTCACTCTTCTATTAGATAACACAGATTCAAAGTAAGTGATGGTCTCAGCTCTCCTCCTCCTTCCTACATAGTGACTTCTTCTGAAGTCACACAGCATGAACTCACATTGGAATCCACCTAAGTTCACAGGTACCTATGTTTCATGTAACTTCCATAAAGCATGTCAGTGAACACTGACAAAAGCATCGCAGGCAAGACCGCTTTCCCCATAAAACCTATACAGAAAGCATAATTTAAAATTCACAATCAGGAAATATAAATAGCTAAGAAGAAAAGAATATGTTTCATAACAGCTAGTGTATATATGTTGTGATACATCCCAATACTCTTTCAACCATCTAAAATCTGTAGTGTATGGCTATCTTAAGAGCTAAACAGATTTTATCTGAAGTTGTCTTTCCATATGTCGCAGTGAGCACTGTAAGGCTATGTCTACATTGCAGAGGACAAAAAAACGACCTGAAAACGAATTACTAAAAACGTTCATGAAACTGAGTTTTCTGTCCACTGCCTGTCAAAAGCAGCTGAAAAAACGGCCGTTTTTTGGCGCATTTTTCGTTTTTTGGAGCGTTTTTTGAAGCGTCTTTGCTCTGCTTTTTAATGTATGCACAAATTAAGCCATTGGATGTAAACTACACCCTACAGGCGGAGTTAATATGTTAAGTAGTCACTTCCTTTAGATCACTGTAGCCATTGTGAGCACATTGACCTTTGTGTGCTGCTGCTGCGTGCTACTGCTTTATTAAATTTTGCACCAGATTCTTGCACCAAAATCCACAAAAACCCACATTATCTTTCCATACAGCAAGATAACTGTATTGGCGTCAAAATCTGTACAGAAAAGAATTTTAGCGCCAAAAACGCATTATTGCGCCAAATTCCGTAAAAAAAAATATTTTTAGTGTCAGAAGCGAGATCAGTTTATTAGCAGCAACATTTTTAAAGATATTGATCTTAGCCCCCAAATCCGTCAAAAAACGGATTCGGGCGCCGAAATCCGTAAAAAAATGTATTTATTTGCGTCAAAAGTTAGATCACTTTATTAGCGCCAAAATCTTTAAAGATACGGATTTTAGCACCAAAAGCCCTAAAAAACGGATTTTTGACGTCAGAGGCGAGATAACGTTATTAGTGCCAAAATATGTAAAAAAAAATTATTTTAGTGTCAAAAAAACGTAAAAAAACGGATTTTTGCACCAAAATCCGTAAAAAAAAAAACCCGGATTTTTGGCGTCAGAAGCGAGAATGTTATTAGCGGCAAAATCTGTAAAAAAAATTATTTTAGTGCCAAAAAACTTAAACGGATTCTTGCGCCAAAATCCATAAAAAACGTATTTTTGGCGTCAGAAGCGAGATATCGTTATTAACGCCAAAATCTGTAAAAAAAAAATTATTTTAGTGTAAAAAAACGAATTTTTGCGGCAAAATCCGTAAAAAAAAACGTATTTTTGGCGTCAGAGGTGAGATAACGTTATTAGCGCCAAAATATGTAAAAAAAAAAATTTTAGTGCCAAAAAACGTAAAAAAACGGATTCTTGCGCCAAAATCCATAAAAAAATGTATTTTTGGCGTCAGAAGCGAGATAACGTTATTAGCGCCAAAATCTGTAAAAAAAATTATTTTAGTGTAAAAAAAACGGATTTTTGCGCCAAAATCCCCAAAAACGCATTATTGCGCCAAATTCCGTAAAAAAAAAAATATTTTAGTGTCCAAAAAACGTAAAAAAACGTATTTTTGCACCAAAATCCGTAAAAAAAACGGATTTTTGGCGTCAGAAGCGAGATAACGTTATTAGCGGCAAAATCTTTAAAAAAAAAATAATTTTAGTGTCAAAAAACGAGAAAAACGGATTTTTGCGCCAAAACCCGTAAAAAAACGAATTTTTGGCGTCAGAAGCGAGATAACGTTATTAGCGCCAACATCTGTAAAAAAAAAAATTATTTTAGTGTCAAAAAACGTAAAAAAACTGATTTTTGTGCCAAAATCCATAAAAAAAAACGTATTTTTGGCGTCCGAATCTATATATCGTTAACGGCAAAATATGTAAAAAAAATTATTTTAGTGTAAAAAAACTGATTTTTGCGGCAAAATCCGTAAAAAAAACTTATTTTTGGCGTCAGAGGTGAGATAACGTTATTAGCGCCAAAATATGTTTAGAAGAGGATTTTAGCATCAAAATATGTAAAAAAAAAACCTGATTCTGATGCCAAAATCTGTAAAAAAACGTATTTTTAGCGAAAAAAATATGAATTGCCAAAAATCGTTAGCGACCAAAGCATGATCATTTTATTACAAAAGGTACAAAAAAGGACTCATCAGACACTTGTATGCAAATTTGATAAGGATTAACCTTTGTTACCACCCATTATAGGTGTAACTTGGGTCTCTGGGAGGGTTTTCATTGAAAAATCGCGGCAAAAAACGCCGCGAAAACGCGCCAAAAAACGCGCCAAAAGACGTCCGGCGCTTTACATAGACTCCTGTAGTAAATTTTCTGCCCTGTTCTGGCGTTTTTTAGAGCATGTTGCAAAATACGACCAGTAAAAAAACGAGCAGAAAAAAGAAGCTCAGTGTAGACAGCAGGACGTTTTTACAATAGAAGTCTGTGGGAGATGATTATAGTCGTTTTTCCAGCGTTTTTAGAAAACGAAAAACGCTGAAAAAACGGACGTTTTTTTGTGCAGTGTAGACATAGCCTAAGTCACATGAGGGTTTCTCTGCTGTGTGAAACTTTCTGCTTCTGACCAGCTCCCTGTGCCATCACCCACCAGCTTCAACATCCCTGGGAGAACCTTAAGACGAGTGTCGAATCCCTGTAGGTAATAATTTAATCCCCCCCCCCATTTATATATTTTGTCATTTTACAAATAAAAGTAAATATTAAAAAAAGTTGCATATGATTGGTATTGCCGCATCTGTAAAAATCCAATCTATTAAGATATAACAATTTAGAAGAAAATTTCCAAATTGTATTGTTTTGGTCATTTCACGTCCCCTAAAAATTGGAAAAAAAGTTGCATGTATTGGTACCAATAAAAGAACACTTCAGCATGCAAAAAATGCACCCTCACTCATGTTGATAGGTGGAAATACAAAAAAGTTATTGGTTGCTGAACATGACGCTGTTGCAGAAATTTTTTAAAATGGAAATTTGGATTTTTTGCATTTTTTTTTTACATTACTAAAGCGTAACAAACCCCTTCACATTAGGTATTGTCGGAATCATATCAACCTGCAGAGTACAGATAACACATCATTTATACCGAAGAGTGAAAATTATAAAAACAAAACTCCCGCAAATATGACACACGTACATTTTTTATTCACGTTTCGGCCCACTGTGGTATGGTGAATGACATTAGAAAGTACATTTTGACCCACAAAATAAAAGGCCTCACATGTTTATGTAAATGGAAAAATAAAAAAGTTATGGCTCTTGGAAGGTGGTGAGGTAAAATTGAATGGGGCAACCAAAATAAACCCTGCGGTGTTAGGGTGCGTTCACACGGTAAAGGACAAATACCAGTCGGTTTACCCGATGAGCGGAGAAAAGCCCTTCACATCCACAAGCACAGATTCCGTCCTAAAACCGGATGGAAGAATGTGCTTGCAGAATGTTTTGCAGGCGGAAAAACCACCGGACGGAAAACCCGTGCTGTGGGGACTGCTGCACGGGTTTTCCATAGGAGCCCATTGTGCTAATTTTTGGCCGTTTTTTCAGGCGGGCTGCAAAACCGCAAACCGCCTGAAAAAACGTCCGAAAACCCGTGCAGTGGGGACATGCCCTTAAGGGTTAAGAGGATAATTTCCTGCAAAGATACAAAAATAATTTACCAAGTTTATGCACAAAGATATAGATTTTGTAGTACATTTTTATTTTAAGGTAAAAAGTATTAACGACTGAAATTAAACCGTACATGACTTGAATCTCCTATATAACTCCTTACCGCCGCAGCCATGTCAAACCTGATATGTGTCACTTTATGTGGGAATAACTGTTTAATAGTTTTACCTATCCATGTGATTTATTGATTGTTTTCTTGTGACACATTGTGCTTTAAAGGGGTTGTCTCGCTACAAAGAATAGCTTTCAAATTGTAGGGAACACAAAATAAAGACATTTTCCAAATATATTGCATTGTTCCTCTGTTTTCCCTAAAGAGATACAAGTGAATTTATTACCTCCATGGCTATTTCAGTTCCCTCAGTAACTGACCTGTAAACAAATCTCCCTGGGCTGTTTGTTCAATGAGATAACAGAGAGTGAGTCATCACACAGGTCAGCAGTGTCAGTCAGTGTCCTGTGCTGCCAGACAGTAAAAAGCTTGATTTATCTCACGTAAACAGCTCTGTAATTAGGGCTTCTGTTTTGGGGATCAGATAAGAAGTCCTGAGAGTAGTTTGAGAAGCTAATCTAATCTAATTAGCATCTGAAAGCACAACTGAGCTGTACAAGCATGGAGCTTATGCAAATTAGTCTGAACCAGGAAGTGACAGAGAATTTCTTTCATGCATTCTTTGAAACCCTGTGGGGAGACAACTCCTTTAAGTTAGCAATAAAAACGCTATGGCTATTGGAAGGCGGGGAAGAAAAATCAAACACAACATAGAGAAAAATCACTGCAGCACTAAGGAGTTATCAAATATATTGCTGTAACTATTTAGAATTACAAACATTCTTTGTCAAAGTAATTGGAAAGTTGACTGATAAGTAGCCTGATGGTTCAGTGTGGCCTGTTAATTTTTTTTTTTGACAAGTTAAGGATACAAAAGCTCTGGAATTTGCATTTGGTAGCTGTTTTTGGATCCCTCGATATGTTATCTAAAAGGACATCAATACAAATAAGGCAAAAAGAAAAATAAAAAGTTAGACATATCATTAACTTCTTTAAACATATTTATTGAGATTTGTGGGTATAATGAAGAGAAACATAAACAAAAAAGCTTATATAAGAAACAAGAAACAAAGGTATTTCCGATTTGCGGCAGCAAAGAGGTAAGGCTATAGTTTTTCATAGTCCTCATACAAAAATAGCAAACCAATATCCATGTGAAGAGGGGTTACAGAGTATAGTGTTTAGAGGATATCCAGAGCAACCAAAGCTGTCTCTCTTTGAGGCCTAAATAAGGGGGATCTGCTAGACATAGCTCGCACGCACAATTGTAGTTAACACGATGTTTAATCTCCGATATGGAAGGGACATCAGATTCCTTCCAAAGTCGAGCAATGATGTACGAGTAGCAACGAGGATATGAAAGAGAACTGTTCTAAGTAGAGGAGGGTATTCCATCAGATCTATATCGAGAACAGCAAGTTGAGGGGCTAATCTGTATTTTAAGTACGTCAGTAATTAGTAATTCTATCTCTGCCCATAAAACTTTCAAAAGAGGGCATCCCCACCAGACTTGATGCATGTTACCTTGCTGACCGCATCCCTTCCAACACAGATTTGAGGAACCTAGGACCATACGGGCCAATCTAGTGGGAGGGAGATACCATCTCAAATATATCTTATGCATTAGTTCTTTATGGTTTGAGCATTTAGAGAATTTCGAGGGTGAACTAAGAGCTCGTTACCACACTTCTAGGTCGAATGTGACAGCCAACTCTTTTTCCCATTTCACCAATGGTGGGAATTTTAGGTGGGTTTGGTCTGAAATTAAATATAACCTTTATTCCTATAACATTAAAACACTTAACATACCCAATAATTCTATTCTCCTATAGTCTATACTACTCCATTCCCTGCACCTAGGTATCAGATTAGGGTGTTATATGAGCATACATTATTGTGGTGTTTGTATGTAAGAGGAGTATTGGTTAGATAGTATAGACTATAGGAGAATAGAATTATTGGGTATGTTAAGTGTTTTAATGTTATAGGAATAAAGGTTATATTTTAGAGGAAGGTCCTTAGTTTTTTCTGTGATTTTTGTTTCTTTTTTTGGGCTCTGTTCCTAGCCGCTGGGAGATTAGCGGCAATCTGTGATTGTGTTTGGTCTGAAATTATCATCTGATATATAAGGGCGAGGCCTTTATGATACCCTCCCTTTTTATGAAAAAAGTTCTGAAAACACAAAGGAGCCAGGCGTGGATTAGCCCAGCGGATCTATGAGAGAATATGTCGTATCTGTAAAAACTGGAAAAAAAGGGATGAGGGAAGATTCCATTGCCTGACGAGATCTGAGAAGGAATAGAGAGCAGTACCTTGGTATAGCTGATCTGTTGAGAAAAGACCATATGTATTCTAGGAATGGAATGAAAGATCCGAATTCCAGCAACTAAGAGAAATGATTGGAAGGTCTTGCTTCCCAATCGAGACCCATTTATTGTGTATTACATAAAGGGACCATAAAGATCGGAAAGAGAGGAAAGGGGAGAGGACGATAGCGGTGTTCCAACTAATGAGGATTTGAGATGGAGGTCTACTGAGCGAGGAGTAAAAGAAGTGGCTTTGAGGAGTGACCAGGAAGTTTCTTCTGAGTTATACCATAGAAATAGGGCTTGCTCCAAGAGGATGGCTACGTTATATGCGGCCAGATTAGGGACAGGTAGGCCTCCATTTTTGTAATTACGGTGAAGTAATTGGCGCTTGATCCTGGGTTTACGTTCATTCCATATGAAATTGGAAAGTAGACGCTGGATGTCGTTAGTTAGAGATGGTGGAATTAGGTAAGGAATGGCTCTGCATATATAGATACATTTTGGCAATAGTGTCGTTTTAATCACATTTATTCTCGCTAACCAGGAAAGGTTAAGAGGTGATATGCGTTTAATCTCTTCCTCCAAGCTAGTATAAAGGTGGCTGTAATTAGAAGAAAGTGTCTGGGTACAGGTGTGGAAAATTTTAATTCCCAAGTATTCTATATGGTCATCTGCCCGCTTAAAGCCAAAGGTGTCTAAGTTCTTCTTTTGAGGTGTTGCTCTGTTAACCAGGAAAAGAGATGTATTAGATTTGTTTAGTTTGTAATAGGACAGCCTGGAGAAAACATCCAACGTTTCCATAATCACTGCTATGGAGGAGTCAGGGTTGGTAGTAATCAGCATGACATCGTCGGCATATAAACTGATTTTGTGGAGTGTATTGTGTTTGTATCCGTTAGCCTGGATATCATAAACTTCTAAGATTGGCCAAATAAACAATTTGAAGTAACAAGAATAGCTCTAGAGAGCTCAGCATCATCTGGAACAGGGGTCCCCAACCGCGGACAGGCAGCGGGCCCCGGCGCATCCTTTGTCGGCCCGCGGCCCCAGCTACACATGATGCCGGCCGCCCGGTGACTTTAGTCCGGGCGGTCGGCATCTACTCTAAGCGGCCGTTGTTATCCGCCGCACAAAGTTAGCAGCTGCACGCAGCGTGCGGCTGCATCACCAGGGAGAAAGCAGGGGCATTTCATTACCGTCCCTGCTTTCCCCATCATTGTAGATACAGCGCTCACTGAGCTCCGTATCTATAATGATCATCATCGACGCAGGCGGAGTGATGCAGAGGTGTCGTCACACCCCCTGCGCCGCTCGTTCCTGCAGGACAACGGGTCCTGGAGGGAGCAGCTCTGCAGGGGGAAAGGTGAGTAACTTTCTACTTTTTTTTTTTTTTTTTTTTATAATAACTAACCGGGATACTACAGGGGGCCATATCTATTATTACTTAGAGAGGGCACATATTATTATTATTATTATTACTGGAGGGGGCCATATCTGTTATTACTGGAGGGGGCCATATCTATTATTACTGGAGGGGGCCATATCTATTATTACTGGAGGGGACTTGTATCTATTATTACTGGAGGGGGCCATATATTATCATTATTACTGGAGGGGCACATATATTATTATTATTATTATTACTGGAGGGGGCTGTATCAATTATTACTGGAGGGGCACATATACTATTATTATTATTACTGGAGGGGGCACTTATTATTATAACTAGATGGGGACATATATTATTATTTTTACTAGAGGGGCACACTTATTATTACTGTAGGGGGGCATAGCTATTATTACTGGAGGGGGCACATATTACTGGAGGGGTAAATGTATTATTATTACTGGAAGGGCACATATATTATTATTACTGGAGGGGGCATATATCTATTACTGGAGGGGAACAGATATTATTACTATTACTGGAGGGGGCCATATGTTATTATTATTACTGGAGGGGCACATTTATTATTACTATAGGGGGCCATATCTAATATACTGGAGGGCACATATATTATTATTACTGGAGGGGCACATATAGTATTATTTATTATTACTGGAGGGGGCCATATGTTATTACTGGAGGGGCACATATATTATTATTATTACTGGAGGGGCACATTTATTATTATTACTGGAGGGTGTCATATGTTGTTATTACTGGAGGGGCACATATATTATTATTATTATTATTATTACTGTAGGGGCACATATAATAATAGTATTATCACTGGAGGGGGCACATATAATATTATTTTTACTGGAGGGGGCATGTATATTACTGGAGGGGATTATATCTATTATTACTGGAGGGGGCACATATATTATTATTTTTACTGGAGGGGGCATGTATATTATTACTGGAGGGGCATATATCTATTACTGGAAGGGGCATGTATCTATTATTACTGGAGAGGGCATATATTTATTATCACTGGAGGAGACATGTATTTATTATTACTGGAGGGGCATATATTTATTATTACTGGAGAGGGCATATATTTATTATCACTGGAGGGGACATGTATTTATTATTACTGGAGGGGAATATATTTATTATTACTGGAGGGGGGCATGTATCTATTATTATTGGAGTGGGCATGTATTTATTATTAATGGAGGGGCATATATTATTACTGGAGGGGCATGTATTTATCATTATTACGGGGATATATATCTATAACGACAGCTGATTACATATATATATATATATATATTTATCTATACATTATACATGTATAATGCTGATCAATATAACTGCAGATTGATTGTCAGCTCTGTGGATCAGCATTATTAATATAAAACTGACCCACAGAGCTGACAATCAGTCTGTAGTTCTAAAATACTGTTTACCCTATACTATGCCCTTAAATAACACACTATACACTTTATTGGGGGGAGGGGGGTTCTTTTGTGCATGATTCTAACATTCCAACCCCCTTCATAACCTCGCCCCCACCGGGCCGAAAAATTGTCTTGTATAAAACCAGTCCCTGGTGGAAAAAAGGTTGAAGACCGCTGATCTAGAAGAGTACAGGGGACAACTAAAAAGGAAGTTTACAGATTTACTTCCCTGGTAAAGAGAAGTTTCTTTACATTTGCCCAAGTCAAGAAGACTTTTCAGGAGTTAGGCATATAATTGTTAGGCTGTGTCTACACAGCACAGAAATACTGTCGAATTTTGGCATTTTCAGTATTTTGAAACCGACGAGAATCCGATAGTCTCTGCTGCATAAACAGCAATGAAAAACCCATATACAGCATGGGTTTTTAACAGCCGTGTTAAAAATTCGGCAGAATATGCAACATGTTGCAAATTCAGCCAGAGTTTTGCCGTAGGTTTCCTGTACATTCAATAGTCTTGGTTGACGGCAAACAATAAAACCGACCACAGTTTTTGCCCAAATAAATGACCAAAACCGCGGTCCTGCATTGGACAAAAAGCCTTCGACTTTCTGACGTTTTTTGCCTTATGCTGTGTGACCCTAGGCTTAGTCTAGTTCTAATAGACACCTTGAAATGGTTGTCCAGATATTCCTTTTCATGTTTTTATGCTACTAGTTCCCTTTTAAGATAGAAACAAAAAAATTAAAACTTATTTCTACCTCTTTCCTTGGATCCATCACTGCGCCATCCTCACTCTCCACTGGTCTTCTGTTTACTTCTTGCTTTTTTTGAATGGAATAGCACAACTACAGCCACCGACTGGCTTCAGAAGTCCCTTGCCAATGTCTGACTTCACCATTTGGACAGCTTACTTCTGAACGGTGATATAAGGCAGTGGTACGTGACGTCACACTTAAAGGAAGCAAGAAGTAACCACAAAACTGGCAGAGAATGAGGACTCGGCAGCACTGGGTCCGAGGTGAAAAGAGTTGTGAGTATACTTTTTTATTTATTTATTTAATAAGGGCACTAGGGGGATAAAAACATTTTTTTAAAAAGATAACAGACAATCCCTTTGAGTATAAATTCAAAGCCAGCCACTTGGTTATGGAACAAGAAACTCTGGACAAATAAACCAAGGTGAACTTGTATTATAATGATGGAAAACAACAGTAAAGCATTTCATCAAATCCGTGTTTTGGGTATGGGCATGTGTGACTGCCAGTGTAGCTGTGTTTAGCTTGATTTACCAGCAGATCAAATTAGCAGCATGAATTCCAAAGTGTATAGAGCTATACATTCAGCTCAGCTTTAGTCAAATACTGCAAATGTGATAAAACAAGCATATTGACCCTCTAGGCAGATTGACCCTTTGGCAAATTGGAACAGTATGCGGCTGCAGTAACATATTAAGAATCAAAGATCAGAAATTAGTGCTGTTCATGTGTGCCAGGTTTCAGACAGTATTGGAATGCAGAGGATTTTCACCTAAGTATTAAAGATATTTCTTAGATCAATAATTTTTAGTTTATCTATCTACTTTTGAGTCTTTGAAAATGTTTAGTTGAGAATGTTTAGTTGATATTTTCACTGAATTAAAGTGCAAAATTTATTGAATTAAAGCTGAAAATTGAATTTGCATCTTTATTGCTTTCCAATATTACTGTCCAAATGCTTCTGAACCTGACAATATACACTCACCGGCCACTTTATTAGGTACACCTGTCCAACTGCTCGTTAACACTTAATTTCTAATCAGCCAATCACATGGCGGCAACTCAGTGCATTTAGGCATGTATACATGGTCAAGACAATCTCCTGCAGTTCAAACCGAGCATCAGTATGGGGAAGAAAGGTGATTTGAGTGCCTTTGAACGTGGCATGGTTGTTGGTGCCAGAAGGGCTGGTCTGAGTATTTCAGAAACTGCTGATCTCCTGGGATTTTCACGCACAACCATCTCTAGGGTTTACAGAGAATGGTCCGAAAAAGAAAAAACATCCAGTGAGCGGCAGTCCTGTGGGCGGAAATGCCTTGTTGATGCCAGAGGTCAAAGGAGAATGGGCAGACTGGTTCGAGCTGATAGAAAGGCAACAGTGACTCAAATTTTCCACCCGTTACAACCAAGGTAGGCAGAAGAGCATCTCTGAACGCACAGTACGGCGAACTTTGAGGCAGATGGACTACAGCAGCAGAAGACCACACCGGGTGCCACTCCTTTCAGCTAAGAACAGGAAACTGAGGCTCCAATTTGCCCAAGCTCATCGAAATTGGACAGTAGAAGATTGGAAAAACGTTGCCTGGTCTGATGAGTCTCGATTTCTGCTGCGACATTGGGATGGTAGGGTCAGAATTTGGCGTCAACAACATGAAAGCATGGATCCAGCCTGCCTTATATCAACGGTTCAGGCTGGTGGTGGTGGTGTCATGGTGTGGGGAATATTTTCTTGGCACTCTTTGGGCCCCTTGGTACCAATTGAGCATCGTTGCAACGCCACAGCCTACCTGAGTATTGTTGCTGACCATGTCCATCCCTTTATGACCACAATGTACCCAACATCTGATGGCTACTTTCAGCAGGATAATGCGCCATGTCATAAAGCTGGAATCATCTCAGACTGGTTTCTTGAACATGACAATGAGTTCACTGTACTCAAATGGCCTCCACAGTCACCAGATCTCAATCCAATAGAGCATCTTTGGGATGTGGTGGAACGGGAGATTCGCATCATGGATGTGCAGCCGACAAATCTGCGGCAACTGTGTGATGCCATCATGTCAATATGGACCAAAATCTCTGAGGAATGCTTCCAGCACCTTGTTGAATCTATGCCACGAAGAATTGAGGCAGTTCTGAAGGCAAAAGGGGGTCCAACCCGTTACTAGCATGGTGTACCTAATAAAGTGGCCGGTGAGTGTACAACTCAAATTCTATTGGACAGTGACAAAAGTAATAAAGAAACTTTTGGGGATTCTAAGGATATGTCTTACATGACATTGTTAAAATTCTTGTCGGATTCTACCATTGAAAACCACATTGGACGATGCAGTTTTCAACGCGAATTTGATGTGGATTTTAAGGTTGTTTTTTTTCCTATTTTGGACTTGGATCCAACTTAGAAATGTTTGGGATGCATTTTTTTTTACTTGAAATAAAGCAGATTATTGAATATTTTCTACATTTTTGAAAAACAACAGCATTGTTGAAATCAGTCTACAACTCGGATTTTCATTTGAGGTGTATGGGGATGGTTTACAGTTGGATTTTTACTTTTTAAAAATCTAAATCTGACGGGAATTGCTTGTTGTGTGGAAGTTCCCATCAGCTGAGGTAATGATGTTAATAGACATAACTTTTATTTATGATTTTTTCTGTTTCACATTTAACTTTGTTGGCATTAGTACTCTATATAACAAACACTTTTTTTTTTTTTGTTGAATTTTAGGATGTTCTGTCTGTATCGGGCAGAAAACGTTGGGTATCCCAGTGGGCAAGTCTGGCCTCTAACCATGTGGGTCACGATCAAGAAAATGGGCAATGTGAATCCAGTATGTTGGCTTCCATTGGAAATGGTAATTTGTTGAACATAGTTTTATTAGATTTCTTTCTTTTATTATTTATTAATATTGTTTACATTTATGATTAACCAAATATATGTACTGTATGTTATTACTGGCACGGGCACTGCTAGTTTACTGTGCTGATTTATTTCAATATTCATTAATCATAACATTGTAAATATTAGACATCTACTGTTTTCCTTTTCTTTATTTTGTAGATCGTTCTTAATCCCTGCCTGCTTCCATGCAGCAAATATTTAAATGAAAATTATCTGATTGCCTCCAACTTTACCCAAAGGAACTTACTGAACAATAATATTTATACAGCTTTTATTTAAACTTTATTTAAAACTATAGGGTATGTTTCTGCTGCACAGAAAACCTTTCCAAACACGTACTGCACTTTGCATACATGTTTGGATACATTTATGGAGCCGTGTGAACATACCCTAAGGCTATGTCTACACTGCAGTGAACAAAAAATGACCTGAAAACGAATTACTAAAAACGTTCATGAAACTGAGTTTTCTGTCTACTGCCTGTCAAAAACAGCTGAAAAAACAGCCGTTTTTGGAGCGGTTTTTGGAGCATCTTTGCTCTGCTTTTTAATGTATGCACAAATTAAGCCATTGGATGTAAACTACACCCTACAGGTGGAGTTAACATGTTAAGTAGTCACTTCCTTTGGATCACTGTAGCCATTTTGAGCACATTATCCTTTGTGTGCTGCTGCGTGCTACTGCTTTATTAAATTTTGCTCCAGATTTTTTTACCAAAATCCACAAAAACCCACATTATCTTTGCATACAGCAAGATAACTGTATTAGCGTCAAAATCTGTAAAGAAAAGGATTTTAGCGGCAAAATCCCAAAAAACGCATTATTGCGCCAAATTCCGTAAAAAAAAAATATTTTTAGTGTCAGAAGCGAGATCACTTTATTAGCGGCAACATTTTTAAAGGTATTGAACTTAGCGCCCAAATCCGTAAAAAAAACGTATTTTGGCACCAAAATCCATAAAAAAAACCCGTATTTTTGAAGTCAGAAGCGAGATAACGTTATTAGCACCAAACTATGTTAAAAAAAGGATTTTAACACCAAAATCCGTAAAAAAAAACGGATTCTGGTGCCAAAATCCATAAAAAACGGATTTTTGGCGTCAGAGGCGAAATAACGTTATAAGTGCCAAAATCTGTAAAAAAAAATAATTTTAGTGCCAAAAAACGTAAAAGAAAAAACGGATTCTTGCGCCATAATCCGTAAAAAACCGTATTTCTGGCGTCAGAAGCGAGATAACTGAGATAACTATATTAGCGCCAAAATATGTTAAGAAAAGGATTTTAACACCAAAATCCGTAAAAAAAAATAAAAATAACGGATTCTGGCGCCCCAAAAAATTTTCCCATAATATTAAAACTGTATTTTTTTGGGCAAATTAAAAAAGGAGGGGGCGAGGAGATAACTTTATTAGCGCCAAAATTGTAAAAAAAAATTATTTTTGTGCCAAAAAACGTAAAAAAACGGATTCTTGCGCCAAAATCCGTAAAAAACGTATTTCTGCCGTCAGAAGCGAGATAACTGTATTAGCGCAAAAATATGTTTAGAGAATTATTTTACCACAAAAATCCTTAAAAAAAAACGTATTCTGGCACCAAAATCCGTAAAAAAATGTATTTTCAGCGTCAGTAGCGAGATAACTTTATTAGCGCCACAATATAAAAGGATTTTAGCATCAAAATCTGTAAAAAATAAAAAAAAAAAAAAAACCTGATTCTGATGGCAAAATCTGTATTTTTAGCGAAAAAATATGAATTGCGCAAAAATCGTTAGCGACCAAAGCATGATAATTTTTTTACAAAAGGTACAAAAAAAAGGACACAACAGACACTTGTATGCAAATTTGATAATGTTAAACCTTTGTTACCACCCACTATGGGTTAACTTGGGTATCTGGGAGGGTTTTCATTGAAAAATCCCCGGCAAAAAACTGCGCTTTTCCATTTATACTCCTGTAGTAAATTTTCTGCCCTTGTTCTGGTGTTTTTTAGAGCATGTTGCAAAATACGACCAGAAAAAAAAACGAACAGAAAATAGAAGCTCAGTGTAGACAGCAGGACGTTTTTACATTAGAGTCTATGGGAGATGATTACAGTCGTTTTTCCAGCGTTTTGAGAAAACGCTGAAAAAACGGACGTTTTTCTGTGCAGTGTAGACATAGCCTAAGGCAGCGGTCCCCAACCTTTTTTCTACCAGGGACCGGTTTGATGCACAACAATTTTTCCACAGCCCGGGGTGGGGGGGGGGGGGTAATTAGGGGCAGGGTTATGGACGGGGTTGGATGTTTAGAATTCACCACAAAAAAAAAAAAATAAAGTGTATTTCTGTGTCATTTGGGGTATCGTATGGGTAACCCGTATTTTATAAACTGGAGACTGATTGTCAGCTCTGTGGGTCATATTAATATTAATAATGCTGAACCCACAGAGCTGATAATCAGTCTGCAGTAAAATTGATCAGCTCTGTGGGTCAGCATTATACAAGTATAATTATATACATATGTAATTTAGCGCTGTCATTATAGAGATATATGCCCCCTGTAATAATAAATATATCCCCCAGTAGTGATAATTAGTGTTGAGCGATTGCGTTGGCTATCGAGATCGGTCGATAGTCGGCCGCTATCGATAAGGTTTTTCGATAGTGAGCATCGATTATGCGCGATGACCATTAAAGTCTATGGAGAGCAACAAACACCTTCTTTTTTACAACCAAACAAGGCTGGAGAAGCTGAAATTAACATCCACAACAGTCAAATGGGATACGTGCTACTCTTAGGCAAACACTTAGGTTATAAAAGTCACAGAAAAAAAGTCACAGACCATTTACTATCCCTGTCTTGTACCACAGCCTGACCCTTAAACCTGCATCACCCACAAATTAAAAAGTGCCAGAAGGCAGTATGATTTGAACCATTTATGTTAATTGAACTGGCATGAAAATCCCGGGCCTGGAACGCGCATGAGCCCCAAACCTGCATGACCCCCACATTTAAAAAAGTGCCGGAAAAAAAGGAGTCTGTCAACCACCATTTAAGTTGAACTGGACATTGACTATACTGTCCTGGGCCCGCATGAGCCCAAACCTGCAGACCCCCACATTTAAAAAGGCCGGAAAAAGGAGTCTTTCAAAACCCCTTTTTGTTGAGGACAATTGACTATACCCGTCATGGGCCCCAGCATGAGCCCAACCTGCATGACCCCCCCATTTAAAAAAGTGCCGGAAAAAAGGAGTCTTTCAACCACCATTTTGTTGAATGGACATTGATATTGTTGGGGGGAAAACATGACCGGCCGGGTTAAAGTGGGTGGGTGAAAATCCGGCTGGCGTGTTCTATTTACCGCGGGGAAAAATGCCCCGTGAGGAGCAACGAAAACTGTGTGGAAGCGGGCCCCCCCTAAAAGGGAAGTGTGAGAAATCCGCCTTTCCTCTGTCACGTCAATTCCCGGGTAGCGCTTGCCCTCCGTATGGTGTGGACCAATTGGCTTTATTGGAATTTCTGTGGTTAAAAGCTCGGGTTCACCCGGTGCCCTTTATTTGGCTTTCTTTTTTTCTTTTTTTATTTAAAACTTTGCTGGGGGGAAAAATTTTGGTCTCGGTACTTTGTTCTCGTCCGTGCTCCTTTACTCCATGTCTTTTTAAATTTCCCTTTACATCTGGTAAATTTTTTCCGGTACCCCCCTTGTCCCAATTTCGGGGGAATTTTTTTTAAAAAAAGCTTTTTTGTACATGCAATTTTTTTTAGTTTTTTAAATTTTCTAAAAAAAAAATTTTTTAAAAATTTGGAGGGGAACCACCCCAAATGTCTTTGTTTCTCTTTTTTTCTTTTGTATTAAATGGGTTTTTCTCAAAAAAGGGATTGATAGTATTTTAAAAGATTTGCAAAAAAAAAGGGTCTTTTTAAAAATTTGGTGTCCATTAAAAGTGCCCTTCCTTTTTCCTGTTTTGACGGCCATCACCCTTGAGCCACTTTGGGACAATTGTGAAGAAAAAATGTGGGGTTAGAAACAACTTTTTTTTTATAATAGGCCCTGTATTTATTGCTGAAATTTCTAAAAGCGCATGCCCCAAAAAAAATTAAAAAAATGATTCCCCAAGCCATTTGTTAAAAATTGGGGGAGAAATCCAAACTTAAAACCCACATTTCTGTTACAAAGGGGCCCATGATTTTTTGCTGTATCTCACGCTACTGCCCCCAAAAAAAAATTTAAAAAATTTGACTTCTCAGCCACTATTAATAAATTGTGGGGAGAAATGCCACTTAGAAAGCCACTTTTCTTTTTCCCAAGGCCCATATTTTTGTGTATCTCCCCAGAAAACATGCCCTTTTTTCCAAAAAAAAACCATTTGAACCCCCAAAAGGCGAAACCAAAACCTTCCTAAAAAGGAATTAAATTTTAAGGTAAATGGGAAATAAGGGTTTGTTGTCATAAAACCTTCCCTGTCTTTTACAGTTTCCTCACAGAAAAAAAAGAAAAAAATAAAAATTGTTGGGAAAAAGAAAATAAAAAAATTGGGCAGAAAGAAATTGTTTATTTTAAAAAAAAAATTTTTTTAAAGAGGCCCATTTCTGTTTAAAAAGGGAAAATGTGAAGAGACTGGAAACTAATCGGGGGCCCTCGGCAATTGGGGCCCCCAACATCATCAGAGACCCATGCCTAAACCCTCTTGATGAAAGTAAACGTTTCCAAACATTATCTGGGGGAAAGGGGATGGTTTGTCGTAATGACCTCCTCCAGCTGTGTGAAGGTCCCTCAGATATGAGCTGGCTGGGGGCGGGGACAAACCTTTTAGGGGTTTGAGGACCCCGCTGGGCCATTGTCCATTTTGGGATACCAAAAAGTCTATTGGGCCCGGGAAAAACACATGAAAAAAAACATCGGTTTTTGAGTTGCAGATAGTCGTGCACCTGTTCTTAAGGGGATCTCTGTGTGTTGGTGTGTGCCCCGGGCTTTTGCATGCGTTGGTGAGGTGGTAAACAAAGATTGCCAAAGGCCCCCCCATTGGGGCTTTTTGCCACCTTGCCTGTGTTTGCCGAAAAACCTACTTAAAAAACCTTATTTGCTGTACGGGGCTGTGTTGTTCCGGGGGAAACTTTGGGGGAACTTGAAGCAGCGAAAGGGGATGTCCCCAGTTGTTTCAATCAGCAAGGTCTCTTTTTCCTGCTTTTATCTTTTTGGGTGGGGTGGAAGGAAAAGTGTGTTTTTTTGTTTTGTAAGGGGTCAGGGGGTGGACCCCAGAAAATGTTTTTTCATTTTGAGGGCCCCTTAAAAGCGGGGGATTTGTTGGGGGAAAAATGGGGCATCCAAGCACTCATTTTGGGGGAGGGGGAGCCTTGATTTTCCCAAGCCTCGGGGTCGAGGGGACTAACAAACTGAGCTTCCTCATCTTCCCCCCGGCCTCAAATTGCGCCAACTTTTCCAAAGGCAGGGCGTCGGTAACATCGGTTTTTTAGGAATACCTCCTCTCCTTTAAATTAAACCTGTGGGGAATATAAAAATTTTGTTTTTTATTTTTTTTTACTTTGATGCTCGTCAAATGAACAGTGTGGGTGTCCCAAAAGTCAAAAAACCCCTAACTGTTATTTTTTTGATTTAATAAAGGGTTTATTTTTTGCACCTTTTCAATTCCCCGGGTGGTGAATATAGTTTTTGGTTTTTTTAAGATTTACGTAGATGTGCGTCAATGAACGGTGTTTGGGTGTGAAAAAAGTCAAATTTAAAAAGAAATGTTTTTTTTTTTATTTAAAATCGGTATTTTTTGACCTTTAAAATTCAATGGGGGAAATATAGAATTGCTGTTTTAAGATTTAAAAGTAGATGCTGCGTCAATAAAACAGTGTGGGTGCGAAAAAATTTCAAAAAAAAAACGTAAATGTTATGTTTTTTTTTTTAAAGGGGTTTTTTTTTGGCCCCCTTTTTCAATTCCCCTGTAGTAAAATTTGGGTTTTGCTTTTTTTAAGATTTAGGGTTAGTGCGGTCAATGCCCATTGTTTGGGTGCGAAAAAAGGTCAAAAAACAGGGTTAACTGTTATTTTTTGATAAAAAAAACGTTTTTTTTTGCACCTTTTTTTCCCCAATTGGGTGAAATTTATAGAAAAAAAATTGGGGGGCTTGTTTTTTTTAAAAAAAGGTTTTTTTTCCCCCAAAAGGGGGTTTTTTTTAAGTTTTGGGCTGCGTCAATGCCAGTGCTGGGTGGGAAAAAAGTCAAAAAAACCCGTAACTTTTTATTTGTTTTGATAAAAAAAAACGGGATTTTTTTGCCCCTTTAAAATTTCACCTGTGGTGAATAAAAAAAATTTTGGGTTTTTTTAAGTTTTACGTAGATGCTGCGTCAATAACAGTGCTGGGTGCGAAAAAGTAAAAAAAACACGTAACTTGATTTTTCGACGATAACGTATTTTTGGCAACAAAAAAACCCTGTGCTGCTACAAGATTGTGGTTTGTAATTTAAGTGAAGGTGGATTTCAAAGCAAGGTGAAAGGGGTAAAATAAACCCCCTATCTGAAATGTTTACTATAATAAAAGTGGAGTTTTGCGCAAACCCAAAAGACCCTTTTCTTGAAATGATGTTTACCAAATAGTTCGGCTGCCCTTTACCCGGAAAAAAATTTTCAATAGCAAATGTTAAAAATTAAAGATAAATTCCACTACATTTTCACAAAGTTTTGGTGAACTTTATCCGTGTTTTTTAAATAGGTTTGTCTGTGTTCCCCCAGCCCCCCCCCCCCCCCACCGCGGTTTTTTCAGGGGTGATGTGCTTTAAAATTTTCTCTAGCTAATACATAAAATTTCAAATTTAAAACTAATTGGGAAGGTTTAACAAGTAATAGTAGAGGTTTTTGTGCGAAATAGATAATTTCGCTTAGCTGTTTGGCCCCAGGGAGCGGGTCCTACCCCTATGGGGACGCTGAGAGGGACACTGGGGTGAAACAGGAAACGCTGTTTATTTTAAAACGGGGTTTGGTTTTTTCCCAGCCAATCGCAAACCATACAATCCCAGTCATGACGTCGACCACATCTCCCCTGTCTATTCTGTAATTTTTTTGTGGCCGCAAAATTGGGAAGCGCCGAAAAAGGCGCGATTTAAAGTAAAGCACGTTTTAACCTTAATTATGCATGATTGGGAAAAATTTCGTTCAATAAAAACCTTCCGTTTAAACTTTGTCGATAAAAATGCCCAACACTGTGATAATGAAACATGGGCCCCCCCTGTAGTGATGTAAAAACTTAAAATTGCCCCAGTAGTGATAATAAAAACATGCTGCCCCCAGTAGTGATAATGAAACTGGGCTGCCCCCAGTAGTGTATGAAAAAACATCCCCCGTAGTGATAATGAAACATAGCTTTTTTCCCCCAGTAGAAAAAAAATTTTGATGTAAAACTAGCTGCCCCCGTAGTGAAAATGAAAAAAGCTTCCCCAGTAGGATAATGAAACATGCGCCCAGCAGTGATAGTGTACTAGCTAGCTGCCCCCGTGGATGCTGTCCCCAAGTATTTTTTTGTAGTGCCCCCAGAGTGACAGTTGCCCGCAGTAGTGTAGATGCTGCCCCCCAGTGTGATAGTAGCTGTCCCCCAGTGTGATAGTGCTGCCCCGTAGTGTAGTAGGGCCCCCCAGTAGTGATAGCTAGCTGGCCCCCCATTTTAAGTTAAGGGGTAGTGATAGTAGCGGGCCCCCCAGTGTGATGCGGGCCCCCCAGTAGTGATAGTAGCGGGCCCCCCGTGTGTAGCTAGCTGCCCCAGTAGTATAGCTGTCCCCCAGTGTGATAGGAGTTCCCCATTTGTGATGAAGTGCCCCCCCGTAGTGATAGCTGCCCCCCGTAGTGATAGTGTCCCCGTGTTTATAGTGCCCCCAGTAGGATGGGGCCCCCGTAGTTAAAGCTGGCCCCCCAGTTGTGATAGCTGCTGGGCCCCCCAGTAGTGATGCTGGCCCCCCAGTAGTGATGCTGCCCCCAGTGGTAGTTTAGTGCCCCCGGAGTGATGCTGGTGCCCCAGTAGTGATAGCTCGGGCCCCCGGGGTTTGTGCGGGGCCCCATTTTAGTGAAAAATGGCTGGCCCTAGTAGTGATAGTGCCCCCCAGTAGTGATAGCGGCGGGCCCCAGTGTGATAGCTGTCCCCCGTAGTGATAGCTGCGGGCCCCCAGTAGTGATAGCTGTCCCGAAATGATAGCTCCCCCCCGTATGATAGCGGGGGCCCCCCAAAGTGTGTAGGGGGCCCCCGTAGTGTTAGTGGCTGTTCCCCCAGTGTGATATTTGGCTGTTCCCCAGTGTTATCTGGTTTTGGGTTCCCGTAGGGATATTTGGTGCCCCGGTGTGATATTGGGGGGCCCCCCAGTAGGTGGTGGCCCCAGTTTTTTGTGGGGGCCCCCAGTGTGATAGCTGCCCATAGTAGTGATAGCCCCCCCCTTAGGATAGCTAGCGGGCCCCCCAATTAGCGATTAGTAGCTGGCCCCCAATAGCGATAGCTAGTGGCCCCCATGGATAGTAGTGGCCCCCATAGTGATAGTTGCTTTGCCCCCAGTGTGATAGCTGTCCCAGTGTTGCTCCCCCTGGTTTCCCCCAGTAATGATGCTAGTGGCCCCATTTGTGATAGCTGCTGGCCCCCCAGTAGTGATAGCTGGGCCCCCAGTAAGGGGGTTAAGTGCCCCAATAGGCACCGGGGAAATAAAAAAAAAAAAGTAATAAGAAGTCATCCCCTTTTCGGATCCTCGGCCGAGCCTCCCCCCCGGCGCCGAAAAAGCTCCGAGCGGCGCGGGGGGTGTGACGTCACTGCTCATCAACCCTGCGCCGCTCATCGCTGCGATGCGGAGCTAAGTGAGCGACGCATTACAGGAGGGGAAAGCGGGCAGTAATGACCGCCCCTGTTTCCTGTAACGATGCGCCGCCGCTGGTGAGCGCTAGGTCTGGGGGGCCGGTTAAGCGGCCGCGCAGCCAGATGCGACCGCGGACTAAAGTCCCCAGGCGGCCGGATATGTTACCCCGGGGCCCGGACCCGGAGGGGTTAGTAAGGCCCGGTGCCGGGTTTGCCCGACCCGGGGGTTGGGGACCTTTGGCCTAAGGTTTTCTTTTTCAAAGACATTTAGGAGCTGGAACGTAAAAGTACAAATTTTCAGATATCTTTTTTTTTTAAGTGATGCTGCATTACTGTTATATCCTCCGTTCTGCATTTGGAGAGTAAGAAAAGTAAATAACCTATTATTTGGCCGACACTTCTAATATCTGCATGAGTAGGCTTTGCTATATCTGTCTCTTTTTCCCAGGCTCCTAGCCCAAAAAAATTTGACTTGTTTCTTTTTTACAAATAAAAGCGAATTTCGACACTCTTTTTTTTTTTAAAAATGTATCCAGGAGTTATATAACCCTTTATTTCCCGTTCTTTCTTCTGTGAAGTCAAAAATGCATTTTTTTTTTATTTTAGAAGCGGATATAAGCGAGTCTGTGGTTTCATGTAAAAGTAGTGGATCCACCACCCCATGGGCAGAAAGATCGTAAAGAAGAAAAATTTCCAAGTTCCCAAAGAAGAAAAGGGCCCTTTACAAATTTCCAGTAAAAACCTGGCCCTAGGTCTGAAATTGGAGAAAAACAAGATATGAAAATTTCGGAGAAAGGGAAACACCCCGTCTGTAGGCAAAAAAAGAAAAAATGTATTTCTCTAATGGAAGGATGGATACAGCAGGTAAACTAGATAACAGTTCAATTGAAAAAACTGGTATCCTCACAGATTATTCCCATCTAGTGCTGGATGCTTCAAAAAACGAAGCTGCTGTATCTACAAACTCTGTAAAAAAGTTGGTTATACACAAAACACAACAAGAACAGACTAGAGACCAACTGAAATCTTAAATTTCAATAAGCCCCGCTATCCCAATTGGGGAAAATGGTTTATCAACTCCGTTGTTGCAAACCACAGAAGTGCTCAGAAGTATCAGAAAAAAAAGGAAATCAGAAAAATGAAGTTGTATCAAGCTGTGATAGTACTAAAAATGTTGAAACAGAAAAAAAAGAGTCAATAAGACCATAGTAGACAAAAGGGGCTTTACATTGACAAACCCAGTTCAAAAAAAGTACCAAAAGGAAAAAAATACCCATTCAGTAAAAAACCGCTGATCACTGTTTTCCATTTTAAAATGGAATAATATAAGAGAAAGAAGCGACTCTGTAGACACTGACTCTAGTTTGGATACTACTATGCTTTTGAAAGATACAGAAGCAGTCATGGCTTTTCTTGAGGCCAGACTGCGGGATGAAAGTAAACCTGATGATGATCCAAAAACACCTAGCTACACTCAAGAAAATTCGATATCACCTGAATCAGATGTTGATACTGCAAGCACAATAAGCATTGTTGCTGGTGATTCAGATAAAAAGTGTTCCCAAAAACGAAAGAGTCTTAGCAGCGTACATAAAGAGAAATCCTCAACAGCATCTCCATCCAAGGATTCTCACAGTCAAGCAATTGTGTACCGAGAAAAAAATGAAAGGAAAACTAAAACACATGTGAAAGAGGTTGGAAGTAGAACTGAAATACGTAAAGTACTGCGAACAAGTGGCAGAAATCGGCAACCATCTCTTGACCTAACGGATGATGATCAAACTTCTAGTTTACATTGTTCAGCTGTTTCAGATATTTTGTCATCTGATCAAGAAAATTATTCTGGAAAGTCCCTTTCCAAAGCTCAGTTTGCTCCCTTAGATGACAAATTTACCACATCAAAAGCTACTTCTTCTAGTAAGTCAATTACACTTCCAAGACCTCGTCCAACAAGGACTTCACTTTTACGTAAATCGCGCTTAGGTGAAACATCAGACACAGAAGTTGTGGATACTGATAGAGCTTCTGTTGCCTCAGAAGTTTCAACCACAAGTTCAACATCCAAACAACCTGCAGGTAAAAAAGCTCTCTCTAGGATTGATTTGCTTGCACAACCGCGAAGAGCAAGACTAGGTTCTTTATCTGCACGAAGTGACTCGGAAGCAACAATATCCAGAAGTACTGGCTCTTCTCGAACAGTAGAATATGCAAGTAGAAGTAGTCCTAAAACTACTATGACACCCGATGGAAAAAGCTCCCCAAGAGCCAGAGCTAACAGCATTTCTCGTTTATCAGATGCTAAAACAAAGACAACTGTACCAACTCACAGCTCTCCTTCAGGTAATGATTTAAACATGGTGTGTTATTTGGTAAAACTATTATGAAA
Source organism: Phyllomedusa bahiana (assembly GCA_025379985.1). Classification (NCBI taxonomy): domain Eukaryota; kingdom Metazoa; phylum Chordata; class Amphibia; order Anura; family Hylidae; genus Phyllomedusa; species Phyllomedusa bahiana. The sequence goes on along the minus strand of JAODAL010006242.1, from coordinate 16,542 downwards.
ATTTGACTTTTCCTTAACAATCATTATGATTGTTGCAGTTGGAAAACTTGAATAATGCTGGTTTTGTAATCATTATTATTACTTTTTTTTAATAAGTGCCATTGAACAATTTAAAACCAGGCCTATCTTACACCATTTATGATAAAGCACAATTTTTCAAGTATACACTGATTACAAAATGGAATTATTTCTTGTACTCAGGTATGCTAATAATTTTTTGTCTCTTTTCTGTCATACCTAAGGTTTTATTTTTATGTAGTTTTTAAATTAATATTTGTTTTTGTCATGGTAAAGATCATTTTTTTTTCATATAGCAAAATGTTCCAGTAAAATAGGTTGTGTCCCCTTTTCCGTTACAAATGATTTTGTGTAGATGATATGCATTTTTTTATTTATATTGGATGGGACTAAAAGTTGTGGATACTTTTTTAAGTCTACATTAACAAATTGTGCCCCCTTAAGGTCAGAAAAAAGACCTCTGAAGGGCATTTTTACAAAAGGTTTTTTTTTTTTTTTTCTTTATTGCTCCTTTACGTTTGTCATGCCTGGCATTATAAGGCAGGGATGACACATTCAAATGTGTATACAAAGTTGGCCCATCAAATATTCTAGCAGTAATATGCTATGCGCCTAAATTAGGCTATGCGCCTAGTTTGGGCGCAGAGATTATATTTTGTAAGGTACACCACTAGCCAGATTTTTGACCGATTCATTCAATCAGGCGCACTATACACTCAAACATTTAATTTTAAAAAGGCCATTCTCCTCTAATTTAGGGCCGCACTACAGGACATAGACTGGGAACAGTTATCATCAAATCATGATGTAGAAGCCAAATGGGATTGCTTTAAATATACTTTGGGAAAGTATAGAGTAAAATATATTCCTATAGGTGATTAAAATTAAATTCAACATGGCTTTTACCTTCTGTTAAAAGGGCAATAAGTAATAAAAAGGACATTTAGAAAATAGTAGTCAGAGGGGTCAGCATTAGCCTTTGAAAACTACAGAGCTTAATAAAATCTGTGAAAAGGTGATCAAATCAGCTAAAATACAAAATGAAAGGCAGGTGGCCCAGGACAGCAAAATAAACCTCAAGGAATTCTTTCAACATATAAATGTCAAAAAGACAGAGCATGTAAGACCCTTAAGTAACAGTAATGGGGAGTTGGTCACTGGGGATCGGGGAAGGCAGAGCTACTAAATAGGTTCTTCAGCTCTGTATATAAAAAAGAGGAGAGAGTAGCTGATGGAGATGGGATCACTGTTGATGTGGGCATGACCAGTACAGATGTTGCCAGTACTGTAATACATCAACTGATTTAATTAATTGGCTAAGTGTAGAAATGGTCTAAGCCAAATTAAATAAACTGAATGTGAACAAAAATCCAGGCCCAGATAGCTTACACCCAAGAGTTATTAAAGAGCTCAGCTCAGTTATTTCTGTGCCCCTGTATATGATATTTAGAGATTCTCTGGGGACTGGTTTAGTGCCAGGAAACTGGTGCAAGGTCAATGTGATTCCCATTTTCATAAAAGGGTTCTAGGTTTTGCACAGGTAATTATAGACCAGTAAGTTTAACATTTATTGTGGGAAAACTGTTTGGAGCGGCTCATAAGGGACAATAGACAGGATTTTGTGGCGGAATATAATATTATTAAGTGATTGCCAGCATGGTTTTACTAAGGACAGAAGTTGTCAGACCAACCTGATGTGTTATTATGAAGAGGGAAGTAAAAGTCTGGATAGCCAGGTGGCTGTGGGTAAAGGGCGACATATACGTACAGGGCTGCGCCAGAAGTCTGCCATCTTTTCAGCAGCACTGTTCGCTATATTTCTCACCAATGTCATTGAGGGACACATCACCTTGGGTATGGGCTCTTGCTCTTGGAGGTGGACACTAGGCGGACCCAACTTGTTTGGCCCACCCCGGTGGCCTGTATCACCCCTGCTGACGCCAGGCTGATCAGTTTTTCAGCCTAGTGTCCATAGGAGGCAGACGCATCTCCCCAGCTCTTCGGCGTTGGTTATTCTCAATTTCCTTGCTGGTAGAATTAGCTAGCTTTTAACTGTTGGAAGGTGATTGAGCGCCTGGCTCTCACCTTGTGGAAAGGTGATAGAGCATCTGGCTCTGACCTGTTAGAGGGGTCATCAGCGTGACGCCTTGAGGGCGTCAGGAACCCAGTCAGTTTTTTTCCCGCTCACCCGTCCCCACCTGTCGCCTCTGCGGCCTTTTTACGGATTCCGAAGGGGTGATGCCGCGACGCCTCAAGATGCCGGATAGGTGAGTACCCCGACTTCCTCCGTTTGGGCGCGGGGCATGTTTGGCCGCCTGCGCCGGCGTCCGGGCAACCACGCGGTGCCACGGCATTTCCACTGCGTACCGCACGCCCAGGTTTGGCACTGGCTGTTGGGGTTTGGGTGGGTTCCCTCAGGGGCTGCGGGTGCTTCTTACACGTTTTTGTGCCGTTCCGAGCCGCAGCCGAGAGTTCGAATCGAGCCCCGGCTTCCAGAGGCCTAGGCCGCGCCCTCTCCTGGGCTTGCACCGCCCCGGGGGTGGCCCCAAATGGGTCCAGACCCCTACCAGGATGGAGCAGGACCTCCAAAAGCCCGGGGGTGTGTTGGGGGCGGAGCCTAAACTCAATTTTCTTGTCTTGGCTGCCTGCTGCATCTCCTGGCTTCCGTGGAGGACACAGCACCTTGGGGTGGTAAGTTGGCCTTCTGTGGGCCATCTATCCGTGCCACGCACACCCTGCAGCCATGTCCCTTGCCAAGGATGAGGGGTTAAAACCACCCGCATCCAAAGCAGTGGCAACTTACTTTGCCTACGCCCGTTTCTACAAGAAATTCTCTTGCGACCAGCCCAGTGCCCTGTGTGCCCTTTGCGCTGCTCATCAACCAGCTGCCGTGGGGCACAACCCTGTCTGTTATGAGTCGTGGCCCCGGAATGGGCCAAGGCTCTCTCGCTAGCAGTGGGCGACCTGTCCAGACTGTCCCAGGTTATGGTTTCGGCCATAGAGTGCATGCCGTCTCTGCTCGCTGCCCAGCCTAGCACCTCCCAGAGTCTAGCGCCCGACACAGCCCGTATGGAGAGTTTGCGTAAGAGGGTTAGAGCTCTCTCTTCCACGTTATCACCTGAGCTCTCTCCTGACGGTCAGTGGTCAAAGATGGAAGCTCCAAGCGGAGATATGGCTTCTTCAAGTGGGGACTCCTCTGATTCTGACTCTGAGCCAGACAGAGATGATGGAACGGCAGCAGTGGTCCAAGCCCTTATCCGGGCTGTCAGAGACTCCCCTCATGTTAAGGATGAGGATGTCTCAGCCTCCCAGGAGGAGGTCTCCTTTAAGCGCAGCAGGCGGCAACCTTTGGTGTTCCCTACACACCCGGAGTTTGAGGAACTAGATGCCAGGGAGTGGAAACATCCTGACAGGCGTTCGTTTCCTATCAGGCGGCTTAATGCTCTTTGTCCTTTTCCGGAGGAATCAGTGACGAAGTTCTCAGTGGTCCCTTCATTGGACGCCCTAGTCACCCAGTTCTCGAAGTTTACAGCCATCCCAGTCTTGGATGCAGCAGTCCTTAGTGACGGCACAGACAGGTGTCTTGATGGGTTTTGTAAAACTGCCTTTGAGGTGGCCGGGGCAGCTCTGCGACCGGCGTTTGCGTCTTCGTGGGTCAGCAAAGCCTGCATGGTTTGGTCAAAGTAGCTGCAGCGGCTTCCGGTTCCGGCGCGTACATGTGAGGCAGCAGGGAACAGCAGCTTCGGCACCGACCCTCGCTAACGTTGCTCTCCCCGGCCGCACACCTACTGCAACAGCCGTGACAAGCGGCGAATACCTTAGAGAGGCGGGTGACAGTCCGTCAGAGCTGAGATCAGCCGCGGCCTGAATCAAGATGGCGCCCGAGCCACCCCGTGCAACGAGGAGCAGCAGGTCGGCCACGCAATCGCAAGTATCCTCTGAGGAGAGCGATAGCAGTAGTGACCAATAGGCAGGACCCTCAGGACTGGCAGGCAATTGTAAGACCCTGGCAAGAAAGGTAGCTAAACTAATAGCCCCAGACATCAAGGAATCCCTAACAGCGTTAATAACAGAGACCTTGAGACAGATTCAGACAGATATCAGTGCCCAGGCAGCACAGATCACTGAATTGGAACAAAGAACCAGTACCATAGAAGATGACATACTAGGGGTGAGAAGCACCCTGCAGAAAGTGGTGAGAATAAACAAATCCTTGCAAGACAAGGTAGATGATCTGGAGAATCGCTCAAGACGTAATAACGTCCGCATAATTGGACTGCCAGAATCCATCTCGCAGACCCAGCTACCTAAAATATGTTATGTTGACATCCCAAAAGCTCTGGGATTTGCCTTAGAATGTAAAGTCGAACGAGCGCACCGCTTAGGTCCTGCCAGATCGTACGCTACCTGGACTTCTCTGAAGAGTCTCTTATCCTACAGTCCTTCAGAAAGAAAAGAGGGAAACTCTCTATTAAAGGACATAATATTCTCATGTTTGCAGACTACTCCGCAGAGGTGACAAAAAAAAGACGCGCCTTTTCTCCAACGTGCAGTGATCTAGTACAAAGGCAAATCAGATTCTCTTTGCAGTTTCCGGCGACGTTACGAATCTTCTTACCTAACGGCAGGATTGAATCCTTTACCACACCTGAAGCTGCTGAGGCTTTCGTGACGGAGCTGGACCAGAACCGGGAAGGCACTGGTGGACTGCGGGTGGAGAGATCACTTAGCCCGCCGAGGAGACGAAGAACGCCAGACTCTAATCTGGACTCGACATCATTGCGCTCGCCACCGAGACAGGAAAACATGGACGCTCAGGTGCTACCTCCCCGCTCGACGAAAAAGCGATGAGTGACTCTTACATTACTCTTGTTTTTCTTTTTTGATATGATCTCGTAGCATAATGGTTGTGGTGCTACCATGATAGGATTACATCACATTTGAGGGACTGTATTGTTCTAGTATAAGAAATGTTTATATTGAGGATGCAACATAAGCAAACAATTTGAGAGGCTCGTATAGTACACCCCACTGAGGGGCATAAGAGGGTTGGGAATGGAGTTATGGAGGGTAGTGAGAAATCCCTGTTGTGCCTGGGAGAGATAAAAGGAGGAGAAGGAAGACACATGTATGAAAAAAGTGAAGTCCGCAAGAAAGTATATCAATGAGAAAGTTATATAGGCTAATTTGTTCTAAAGGTTCATATGTTTGGAATTACTGTTGTTGTTATCTCCGCTGGCGAGCGACCAGAATGATCACAAGAAATGTGACACTACCAGGATGGGAGACAGGCAATTTTCAGTGGATTAAACAGATGACAGATCTCTGGTCCTATATAAACCTATAATATGCGACCCAATGACTAGAATAATTACTTGGAATGTTAAGGGGCTTAATTCCCCCCAGAAAAGGAGGATGGTGCTCCGACATTTAAAGAAACTTAAGGGAGATATAATATTACTACAGGAAACACATTTAAAAAAGGAGGATATCCAAAGGATGAATAAGATGTGGGTGGGGGAAGCAATAGGAATTCCAGCAATAGGGAAAAAAGCGGGAGTCATAATGCTGATTCATAGACAAGCCCAGTGCTCATTGGTATCCGCTAGGTCTATCAGGGAAGGTAGAATTCAACATGTTATACTAGAAACTCCGTCAGGAAGGCTGAGCATCTATAATACATACGCCCCAAACAACCCTGACAAAGAGTTTTTCAGAGAGTTAGAAACAAATATCCTACTAGATAGGGAACCCCAGATTTTAGTGGCGGGAGATTTTAACAATGTTATGGAGCTCAGAGAGGACAGGAAGAGGACGAACCAACTATCTAGACCTTCGACACAGGGCCCCACTCTCTTATCCCAGATGGCAGAAACAACTAACTTAAGAGATGTGTGGAGGATTAGCCACCCAGAGGGGAGGGAATTTACTTTTTTTTCAAACGTTCACTCCTCATGGTCCAGATTAGATTATCTATTACCCTCTGATGGGCTGCTGAAAAAGGTAGTAGAGGTCAAAATACTTGATATGGTTATATCGGACCATGCTCCGGTAGCAATCACACTACAGAAAACTTACCCTATGGGTACGGATATCTTTTGGAGATTCCCGACATATATAGCCCAGGGGGAGGACTTTCAGTCTAAGCTTAGAGGATGGTGGCTGGAATACTCAATAGACAACAGAGAACACAGAGACGACCCATTCCTATTTTGGGAGACAGCAAAGGCGGTGATAAGGGGTAGAATATTGGCATACACTACAGGCCTCAAAAGACATGCGCGTCAAAAGCATGCGGAGGCGACTTCTAAATTGAGAACAGCTTACACAAAATTTATAGACACTCTCACAGAGGCAGACAAGCAAGTTTGGAAACAAGCCAAACTAGAATTTGAAACTTGGCAGGAGACAGTAGACAACATACATTATGACCGCCAACAGGCTGAGTATTTTAGATTTGGAAACAAGTCGGGAAAACTATTAGCTAACATGGCGAAAGGAAGGAGCAGACCCCATATAATACATGAGATGAGGGACTCACTAGGAGCTAAACATATAGAACCGAAAGCAATTAATAAGATATTCCAAGAATTATATAAAACATTGTATGCAGACGAAGCCACAGAAACAGACTTCACTCACTTCTTGGATAAAATCTCGTTACAGTCCCTCTCAAAGGAAGATCTGGAGTCACTAAATGCGCCGATAACAGACGATGAGATCACAAACACAATTCGGACCTTACCAAACCATAAGGCGCCAGGCCCAGACGGTCTAAGCTCAGAATTTTATAAAATACTTGCCCCAGAGATAGTATCAGATCTTAGAACAGTATTTGAAAAAATTATCTATACAAAAACAATGCCGAACTCAGTATCTATTGCATATATCAAGGTGATCCATAAACAGGGTAAAGACCCAGCCTCTCCTAGTTCATATAGGCCAATTTCGTTAATAAACCAAGATACAAAACTGTTTTCCAAAATTATGGCCAATCGATTGGCTGGGTTGTTGCCTAAACTTATCAATCCCTGTCAAAATGGGTTCGTAAGAGGTAGATCGGGAGTTGTTAATATAAGGACGGTTCTGACAGTACAAGACGCGTTGGTTGGGAAAGACTTGGGGGAGGACACACCAGCCCTTTTCGCTTTAGATGCCGAAAAGGCATTCGATAACGTCAAGTGGCCTTGGTTGAATGCGGTTATGGATAAAATGAATATCCTGGGAGACTTTAGAAACTTTTTAGAAGCTATCTACTCTAACCCACAGGCTAAAGTCAATACCCCAGGGTTTCTATCGCAACCCATAAGATTACAGAAGGGGACGAGGCAGGGATGCCCTCTATCCCCCTTATTGTTCAATATAGCCCTGGAACCTCTTATCACTCATTTGATCACATCCGACATTTATAGAGGCATAATGGTGGGGGATGAGGAGGTAAAATTATGTGGTTTTGCGGATGACCTCTTGTTATTTGTCCGATCGCCTACACAACACCTAGAACGAATTGTGAAGGAGCTGTCGAAATTGGGGGATCTCCTAGGCTACAGGATAAATGTAACAAAAAGCCAATTGCTATTCTTAGGAAAGAACCCGGACATTGCGTCCTTCAGGGGGAAAGTAGAGATTGCATCAACTTATTTAACATACCTGGGTGTAAAGATTGGTAAGGATAACTCCTCCCTATATCAGTTGAATTACACGCCTTTGATAGACAAAATTGTGAAGGAATTAGATAAATGGAAAAATCTACCTATATCGCTGTTTGGAAGAGCCCACTTAATAAAAATGATGAGCTTTTCAAAGCTGCTGTACCCCCTACAAAATATTCCCCCTTTTAAAACATAAAGACATAAAAAAGTTACAATCGGCAATAGTAGGTTTCTTGTGGGTTAAAAAGAGGCCGAGGATTGCCTATAAAAAATTAATACTGCCAAAAACAGAGGGAGGCCTACAAATGCCGGATGTTCGGTTATATAATCTAGCCTCATTAGTGCGACATGCCAGAGACTGGTTACATGACACGAGCCATTTATCAAACTTACGGCTGGAACAAAAGCTAGCCGGCCACTACCCACTACGAGCATTGTTACATACCCCTTATAGATATCTACCCGCATTGGTGAAACGTAGTGTGATTTTGAGAGACACAGTAGCGGTATGGAAGACGGTTCGCAAGCTTTACAGTTTACCCATGCATTTGTCGAAATACGCTCCATTGTGGGACCTTCCTAACTTTCCCCAAGGCAGAGAAAATAAACTGTATAAAGAATGGAGCGACAGGAAGATTTGTAATGTGTCTAACATACTTCATACCTCGGAGAATAGATATTTGAGCTGGGAAGAGATGCAGGCGAAATTTGGCTTAAAATCTAATCAGATTTTTCAATATTTGCAATGTACACATTACTGTAAGAGTCAAGTTCGTAACCTGCCAGTGGCGGTGTCCAAAGGAGCATTTGATACTCTGATGGGCAGGCAGTCCGGTCCGGTTACATTGGCATCCTTATATAGCCTTCTGAGAGAGAAATCACTTCAGAAAATTAATGATTGCTGTTTTAGTTCATGGGATGGGGAACTAGGAGGCCCAGAGGCTAGGCAACAAATTAGAATAGGTCTCAGTAAAATAAGGAAAGTCATAACTAATGAAAATTGGAGGGAAATGATGTTCAAATTGGCACATAAAGCAACCTACGCTTTTGATATTTCATATAGAGATGCACCAGCCCATTATTTATGACAGTGCCCGAAGTGTAAGCTCCAGAAGGCAAATCTTTTACATGGCCTCTGGCATTGCCCAAAACTGACAAAATATTGGGAAGAGGTTTTTACATTTATAGAATCAGTCTGGGAAGTTAAGATGCAAGACAACCCAATTGGTGCAATATTTCACTTCATTCCACAGATAGGAGACGAGAAGTCCTCACAAGGCGCCATAAATATTAAAGGTGTACATCTTACCCTACTCGCGACTAAAAAATGCATCCTATGGCGTTGGATAGAAGACAAAACCCCTACCTTACAGGAAGTTATTGATATTTTGAAAAGAATGTTGACCATAGACAGAATAGAGACAGAGAACAACAAAGAACAACTCACGACAAAATTCTTTGCAAAATGGAGATTTATTGTCAAAATTCTTACTGATGCAGAGATCTCCGATTTGATGAATCCTTTCAGACTTACCACACATTACCTACAAGAGAAATTAGGGGGATCACTGGGGAGACTGGTTATGGGAGACCCCAGCTGACCAAATTAGGGTGCAGGGAGAGACCTGGATGATTCTCTTCTCTTCATTTGTACGGAAAGGGTAGACAGTCTAGGAGCAGATTGATCCAAGGAAGTTCTAAAAATTGACCTAGATCCCAATCATGTTCTACTAGACGACGGCGAAGATTTGTTTTTGTTCTTGTTTTTAATGTTTTTAATATTTGTTTTCTTTTTTTTTTTTATTTAATGCTTAATCAATTTTAGTAGGTAAAAGATGTAGGTGTTGTGAACACTAATCTCTTTCCTAAATCTAAGGGTTTTGAACCTAAGACACGATAGTCTCCTCTGGACGTCTCAAGGTTCCTAAACTCTAATTAGTAGAGAATGTCTAGGTCCATTGGACATCAGGAGACAACTTGTTGAGTAATAAAATAAGAAAATAGGGGATTCGCAGCGGTATATGTAATGGAGAGATCTCTTAATATCCATGTTTGGTTTTTGCAGTATGTACCACTCTCTACTTATTTGTACAGATATGTTAAGCTATGTTAATGGAGTATTTCTACTGTGATAATTTCCTCAATAAGATGTGCTTAAAAAAAATAATAAAGTAGCTGCAGCAAGGGCTGTCAGCGGGAGCTTCCACCGAGGGGGAGTTAGGTCTTGCTTCCCAGCTTTCAGGCGCTCCGAAGTTTCTGTGTGACACTTCGCTTGAGTCAGCCCGTTTAGTGGCTAAAGCGTTGGCCAATGCGGTCGCTGTTCGCCACTCCCTGTGGTTGAAATGTTGGTCAGCGGATACGGCCTCCAAGAAGTTATTGGTAGCTCTTCCGTTTTCTGGCGGTAAGCTTTTTGGGAAGCATTTGGCCGAGTTAATTTCAGAGGTCACAGGGAGTCATAGTATGCTCCTGGCCCGGTGCGGCGTCATTCACTTAAAAAGTGCGCCCATGTTCAGCCCTTTTCGGAGCTTTTCTTACAGGCCAGCCACGGGGAAAGTCCCACGCTCCTCAGGGGCTAAGCTCCCCTCAGCCAGACCAACTTCGTCCTGGCGGTCTCGTGGAATGCCCAAGGGTTCTTCTGCCAAGTCGTGGGGGGCCGTCTCCTCCAGGTCCAGGAGATCTGTTAGGTTCAGGTCGATGATGCCTGGGTTCGTGAGGTCGTCACTTTGGGTTACAGGATTCACTTCAGTTCAGCCCCCCCAACAAGGTTTCTTTTTCTTCCCCGCCCGCTTCTCCGGCTCGGGCGTCAACATTTTTTCTGGCAATCCGCGTCCTCCTCCTTCAAGGGGTGATTACGCCAGTCCCCGAGTCCGAGCATTTTCTGGGTTTTTACTCAAACCTTTTTATGGTTCTCAGTGAGGCCAGTGTTGGATTTCAGGGAGCTCAACCGGTTTGTACACTTTCCTGGTAGCCTCTCTCTCGCGGTATTTTCAGTTCAGTGCTCTGCCGTTCAGCTTCGCAACTGGACCAAGGGTCTTCACAAAGGTCCTGGCACCCCTGATGGCAATCCTTTGCATCAGTGGCATGACCGTTATCCCGTATCTGGACAACCTTCTAGTGAAGGCTCCTTCTTGTCGCGCCTGTTTGGACAGCATCAGGATCACCCTTGACACTTTGGGTGGATAGTCAGTTTCGACAAGTCCTGTCTGATCCCATCGCAGAGGATGGAGTTCCTGGGGATGATTCTCGACACTAGGTGGCCAGGGAAGATCCAGCAGCTACAGGCAAACATTTTTCTACATCCGAATCGCACCCCATATAACCTCCACACTTGCATGCAGGTTCTCAGAAGGATGGTGGCTGCCTTCAAGGCTGTGGTCTGTGCGCAGTTTCATTCTTGCCCTCACGGGGGCAATCCTGTTTCGGGGAATTTTTCCCCAAAAGAACTAAACACAACGGGCGTCTCCCCACTACGGGTTGCGAGCCAAACCCGGGGTTTGGTGGCTAGCCCCCCCTGCGTTACAAGGGGAAGTTGTTTTTCTGCCCCCGGGAAAAGGTTTGCATCAACCACAGCCCGCCGGGCCCATCGGGGGGGGGCCCCGCTTCAGCTCCCGGAGGGGATTTCCAGGGTCTCAAGTCCCTCAGGGAACCCCCCGGTCTTCAATCAATGTTCTGGAGCTCTCGGCCATTTTCCTAGCGCCCGCTTTTGAACCCCCTCTTTCCCGGGGGTCCCCCGGGTTCAGATTTAGTCGGACAATAAAATTGGTGGCTATCGAATCATGGGGGGGCCCCACCAAAGCCGGGCACCCTTTTGGGGAAGCGCAAGGATTTTTTCGCGGGGCAGCGGTTCTTCCCGGGGGCCTTGTCGCCGTTTTTCCCAACCCAAAAGGGTGGAGAACGGGTTTTGGCCCCGACCCATCTCATCGAGCACGACCGATTCCGGAGAGGGGGGGCTTTTAAAAACCGGAGTTTTTGGGCCTTTTTTGGGCCAGAAGGGGGGGAAATAGAAAACCTATATATATTATATATATATAAAAAAATTTTATATATACCACAAGGGCCAAAAAATTTAAAAATATACCATAATTAAAAAAAATATTCAGTAACAGACAAAATCGCATCCAAAAAAAAAATACCCAACAAACCCCATGAAACAAAAAGCAAAGCTAAATATGGGGTTGAAAATAGAAATCAAAATATCACATAAAAAAGTACAAAAACAAAAAATTTTTATACTTTAAACCCAAAATCAGCAGTTGGGAAAGAAAAAAATGTTGCGTCGCGCTTTCTCAAGGAAAAATGGGATTGTCAAAAGAGGGGGCCATATATTAAAAATTAAACCCAAACCCCAATTTAAACAAAAAAGATTATTTTAAGGGCCCCTACCAATCAAAAAAAAAATTAAAAAAAAAATCTATCCAGTTTTTAAAAACAAAAATAAAAACCACAATATAAATTCAAAAAAGAGCATCCAGATCCAAAATATATTAAGAAAAAACAAAATTTTAAATATAAAGCGTAAGAAAAACATACTTAAGCCCCTTTTAAAAAGAACAAAGCCCGGGAAAACCAAAAACAGAAGAAAGGGTTTAAGGGAAGGAAGACCCCTTGAACACAAAATGTGTTCCACTGACAGGAAGTGAGCTCACAACTACAGGGAAATAAACCCGCAAAAAAAGCAGTTCTTGGGAAAACATAATTTGGGTTCCCAACTGACGGAATTGAACTCACAGCTAGTAGGAAAAAATCTGCAATTTAAAGAATCGTGGAACGAAAAGCATTCCCACTGACAGGAATTTAAACCCCCTGAAAATTTTTTAACAATATCGAAACAAACAAGTGTCATTTTGGACATTCTTTTAAAAATTTGTTTTTTGGATACAATTTTTTTTGGGGTTTTCCCTCAGAAGTGGGGAAATCCCAAACGTCGATCTTTTTGTATCTCGCCTAAATAAACCACTCCTAGTTATGTGTCCGGGGCCCGGGGGAAATCCCCGGGCCCCTTTACAGTGGATGAACGGGTCCCCCTTTGGAGTTATTTTTGCTCTGACTAGTTTTTTCCCCCCCTGGCCCCCTTTTTCCCCTCGATTTGCTCAATTGCCAAAATTAAAGGGAACTCGCTATCCTCTTCACTCCGGTCTGGCCCCCCGCAGGCCCCTTTAGGGCGGACCTCATCCCCCTTTTTTGACAAAACCCCCCTTTGGGCCCCCTTTTCCGTTACGTCCAGACCTTCTTTCGCGGGGTCCCCCTGTGCCACCCCCCCTTTACTGCGGCTGCTTTTTGATGGCGTGGCGTTAAAACCCTAAAATATTAAAATCTCGGGGTTTTTATTTTTTTCCAGGGGGGGGGGGGGGGGGGGGGGGGTGGGGGGCCCCCCCCCCTTTTTTCCCCCCCATGATTCGGGCAGGCAAGCCTCATCCGCCTGGATCTATTACCGTACCAAAATTTTTTTTTTTTAACCGGGGCTGAATCCCAGAAATTTCGCCCAGTGGTATGCTCTACTCCAAGGGTGCTGTCTTGCCTGGAGCTCGGCCTGTCCTCCTTGAGTGGTCAGATTTCTGCCCTCTCGGTTTTGTTCCAGCACAAGCTGGCCTCCCGCTCACAGGTTAAGACCTCTCTGTAGGGGGGTTTGCGCTTCCCTCCCTCCAGTTTTTTGGCTTATCGAACCGGGGATTTAAATCTTTTTTTTAAAAGCCCAAAGCAGAAGTTTCCCAATTTTTGTTTTAAAGGGAAGGGGGCCCCTTCCGGGTTCCCAAATTACCTCCATCCCCCCGAGTGTCTGAACGGCCTCAAAAACATCAAGTAACCTTTTCAGTTCTGCAAAAGGGAAAAAAGGTTTTTTTGCCATCCTGTTCCTTCTTTTCTCGCTAAGGCCTTTTCATAATTTATATCAATTGGACAATTCTGCCCTCTTTTTGCCCCTCACCCCTCATCCTCGAGAGCGAGCATTTCCTGTTTAGACATGGTCGGGGCCGTTCGATTTTTCCCTCCCTGTTTACAGAACCCTTTAGGCGCTCTGAGCCCTCTTTGCCCTTTCCCCTGTTTGCATAAAGACCAGCTAAGGCCCCCAAATTGCCACGGGAAAAAATTCGGACGAAAATTTGAAAACAATTTTTTCTGGGGGGAAACCCCCTTTTCCCGTTTTGGGGTCACTGCTTACTCCACAACCGCTTTTCAGCAAAAAGCTTCAGTTTGACGGGTTTTGGGAAAAAGCGGCCCCCCTGGGTTTTGGTCCATATTTTTTCCTAATTTTCTCCCAAATCCAAAACCTTGGCCGGCGACGCAAGCCTCAGCCGTAAGGCGCTTCAGGCAGCAGTGTGCTAATGCTGGTCACTGCTGATGAATTCTTTAGTTGTTACCTCTTTTTTCTCCCACCCTCTGGGACTGTTTCTTTTATTCCCCCAAAGGGGCCGTGTCCCCCAATTACAAATTTTCAAGAAAAATTTGGGTTTTTGTACTTTCCGTAAAAATCCTTTTCCTTTTTTCCGATTCATTTGGGGGGCACAGGGCCCCCCCTCGTTTTTTTCCCCATGGAATCAGGGTTCTTTTTTTGTTCCCCCCTCTCGTCCCCGGCTTTTGTACCAACTGATTGGCCGGTGTCAGCAGGGGGGGATTAAAGGCCCCCCGGGGCGGGCCCAACACGTTTGGTCCGCCTAGTGTCCGCCTCCTAGGGCAAGGGCCTATACCCAAGGTACTGTGTTCCCCAATGAATCAGACGGTAAGTACAAAGATCCAATTTTTTTTTATCAGACACACTCCAAAATTAGGCGCATTATAAAGCACTCATGGCACTTTGTAATGTCCCTAAGATCAGGAGGGGTGGGGTGTTCTGGGAGGGTGTCACACTACAACCATACAATTCTACACATTTATGACTTTTTTAACGGGAAATCCAGGCGCATTTCTGCGAAAAAAGGTACAAAAACTTTAAAAGTGGTTTACCTGAGCCAGGGAAATTTTCACTTAGACTGGAAACAAATAAATCTATGCCCCAGTAGAACAGGTTCATAGATTCCCGTGCATTCTAAAGCTAAATAAGCCGCAAAAAAAAAGGTAAAAAACTGAGCTCCAGAATACATCTTTTCCCCAAAATAGTGTTTTTAGCTTTTCAAAAGGGGGTCTTACACTGTGCCTCATAAGCATCTGTTGGCTAAATTAAAGTCTTTTGGGTTAGAAATAACAGTGTGTAATTTGATTAAAAGCTGTTTATTGGATCGTTTCCCTAGTTTTGGGAAAAAAAATTTCCCACTCTGAATGTCCCCCGGGGCCCTAAGTTGGGAAACAAGGCTCCCGTAAATGGGGCCTTGATTATTCAGTTTTTTAAAAATGATTAGGGGATGGGATTAATACCCCCTGTTTTCCCTTTTTTTCAGTAAATAACAAAAATGTAATGGGATGGGAATCTTTGGGAAATTGTTCGAAATTGCAAGAAGACCTGGGTACAAAATTTTTTGGGCATTCAAATTTTGGGAAATGAGCTTCATGGGGGGATAAATGTTAAAATTTTTGGGAAATTGGGACTAATAATCTCGGCATCATATGTAAAAAATTAAGAAAATCGATTGTTGAAAGGATCTGGGGCCCTAACCTTTTTAGATCATAGATTTCAAAACAGCAAGCAAAAGTCAATCATCTGCCAAAAAGGCAAGAAGGATATTGGCATTTTTATTAAAAGAGGCTGGGCTCACAGTACAGGGATAAAAGTGTTACCACTTTAAAAAAGGGTTTGGGGCGATTTTTATTTTTAATATCCGTTCAAAAAGTTGAAAAGGGCCCAAAAAAGTTTCAAAGATGAACAACAAACCCATTTAAGGGGAAAAAGAACATCTTACTTAAAGGAAGGTTAAAAGAACAAAAATTTTTTTAGACTTGAAAAAGGCGGGTTTAGGGAAAACGGGATTAATTATATAATAATAAATGCCCCAACAAAAAGTATGGGGAAAAAAAATTTTTATTAAAAACCCTCTTAGAAACCAGGGGGCATATTTTCATCTAGGGACAAATGGCTTCAATCTCCAGAAAAGAAAAACCTTCTTCACAATGACAAACGTAATCTTGAAAGACGCCATGGTTTTTGGTCACAGTTGGAGCAGTTGAGGATTTCAAGAAAGGCATAGATAACTACTTACAACTAAAAAATATGAATCTTATGTAAAAAATAGAAAAAAACTGGGTCCATCGATGGCAACTTTTGGGATCAAATACAATCTTCTCTAAGGGGAAAATGTTTTTTTGCTATGGGTTCCAAAGTGTTCATCAGTAGGGGAAACTAAGCTTAAAAAAACTCCCTATCCTTCTCCCTTCATCTACATTTTTCCAACCATTGGTTAACTTGAAAGACATATTATTTTTTTTAGCCGTACAATATTTAACACTGTTATTCTAAGGTTAATTACGTTGGGGGTACTGCAAAGACTTCGTTGGGGGCAAGCTTCCTTAAATAAATGAGGGGTGTAGACAAATAGAAAGATGGGAGACAGCTGAACCCAGAGTCAAATTGTGCACGCTTACCAACAGTTCAGATTTTTGCAAAGCAATTCTGCACAGTGTTTATGTAAATTCCATCCAAAAATGGTCATGTTTATGTTCCTGGGTATTTCGTGTGCAGGACTTTTAAGCTATGTTCACACGGCTTAATTGCGGGGGCGTAATTTCCCCCGCAATTTCCCGGGGGGGGGGGGGGGGAGCGGGACCGCCCCGGCCCATAGACTACATTTCTACGGCGCGTATACGCCGCGGTAAAAGACAGTCACTTCTCTTTGGCGGGGAGAGGAATGTAAGCCATAGTTCTCTAAGAACTGTGAATTTCCGTAAAGCCGGGCCTTTTTTCGCCCGAAACGCGCATACGCCGCGAATTACGGGGTGAAATACGTTG
>JAODAL010006241.1:0-135342 GCA_025379985.1 Phyllomedusa bahiana | reverse complement strand
TTTTATTTTTACTAATAATTTAAATTAATACTAATGAGTACGATATTTATACACTTTTTGCAATTAAAATTTCATCCAAAGGTCAGCGGGTTTAGGTTCCTTTTTAACCCAAATTTTAGGTTTTATAGGAACACAAATTTGGGCCCGGGTATGAAAGCTGTCGGGGTTTAAACTTTCTTTTTGCCAATAGCAGAAAGAAGCCCCCTTTCATTTCATTAGTGCTCTGAAAAAATTAAAAGGGGGGCTCTTTTTGGTTTGTGTGGGCAAAAAACAAAAAAGTTTTAAAAATTTCGTTTTTCAACATGGGGCTTTAGGTAAATTTTAAGGGCGGGTTATTTATCGTTTGGATCGTTAGCACACTTATTGTCTCGGTAAGCACCATTGTGTAATACAGGGTACTTAACACACTTACCTTGTAGCATTGCTGTTAATAGTAATATGTATTGTTTATATAGTACCAATAAAGCTGTGTTCACATTACATTCTGGTTGCCTATTGTTCCCTATGGTTCTGCCACAATATCTGTCAGGATACTTTCTTCAAGTATCCCAATGGATACCCGTGACAGGACTTGAAGGTGATGTGCACACAGCCTTATAACTTGGGAAGCAACAAAAATGATAACGAACAAAATAAAATTTATATAAAAAAAGAGAAATCCCTACCCAACAGAGCTCACAATGTAAAAAATGTGTTTTTTAGATAGTACCACAATTTTACATTCTTTTTTTTGAACGTTTTTTCCAGTACGCAGGGTCAGTGGCGGACTGAACCACCGGAGGATCGGAGTTTGGGACTGGACAGCAGCGCGATAAATACCCCACCGCCACTGCCCTCCTCAGCTGCCAGCCATCATTCTGCTGTGGGGAGGAGCGCTGGGTAGTGTCAGGTGCTGGGGGCGGGGTGACGTCACGGCCCGTTCTGGCAGAAAAAGAAGGCGTTCGGCGGGGAACATTTTAAATGAGTATTTTTTTATTTTTTTTAATGCCGGGTTTCCTGCCTATTGGGTATATTTATATAACCTGCTTAAATGAGGGACAAAAACACCTGCCTAAATGAAGGGGGCATATTTTACCTTTCCTTTAGGGGGCCCCTAAATATACACCGCCTAACTGAGGGGACTATATAAACGCCTGAGGGGGCCCTTAAATTTTCTCCTGAGGGGACCTATATACACCTTCCTGGGTTTGCCAAAAAAGTGGACCAAGAAAAAAAGTCAAAATGAAAAAAAACAAGGGTGTCCTAGCTTCATTCAGCAAGAGCCAACAGCGTAGCACTCGCCGCGTGATAATTATTCAGCACTGAAAAAGAATTGACATGTCAATTCTTGTGGAAGATTCTGCGTTGAATTCTCACCTCATATTATATAAAAAGGATGCTGAAAATCCCTCTAAAAAACACGCAAATCCTCGTCGAAATCCGCACTTACAGGGACGGGCTTTTGATGGATGCGTTCAGCAGCGGCCGGACCGGGGACGCCCCCTAGGGGGAGGCGCGCCCCACCCGGGGGGCTGGCGCGGCTGAAGCCCGGTTACGTGCGCCGAAGCGGGTGACGGAAGTGATGAGGGGATTTAATACCCCCTTCCCCGGCCGTGCGGCAATTGCGTGCCAAGACCCAGCTGGCAGGAAGCCCTGCCGACGCTCTCCCGGATGTCGGGAGCAGATAGAGGTCCTGAGGCGCCGGCAGAAAACCCCGGGACCCTCCTGGTTGCAAGGGGGCTGTGCATGTTTTTAGGGGGGGGTTGGGGGGGGGGGGGGGGGGGGGGGCCGGGGGGGGGACCCCCGGTCGCGGCGCCATGGAGGGCCCCCATGTGCAGGCTTTACTTGGGGAGCCGAGGCAACTACAAGGGGCGGCACTTCTTGGCTTGGAGTTGGGGGAGTCGGACCGGCCCCTCCGCGGCTTTTGCGGGCGGCCCAGGGCTCCCGGTGCCCTTCCGGCGGAAATCGGGGGGAAGGGGGTTTGGGGCCGAAAGGCCCGGGCTCGCCCCCCGCAGCGGCTGATCCAGAATACCCCCCAAAGGGGCTTCCCCGCCCGCCAGGGGAACCCCTTTTGGGGGCCCATTTCGGGTTCGGGTGGGCAGGCCCCAAATTTGGGGGGCCCGGGTCTCCCCGGGCCCTTGGGGGAAACCCCCGAGTGGGCCCGGGGGCCCCAAAAACGGAGAAGGGGGGTGGCGGCCTCGGTCGGGGGCGCGAGCCCCCCGCTCCCCTTCCGTTTTTTCCCTTTCTTTTTTGTGGTGGCGGTGGCCCCCCCTGGCAAAAGAAACCGTGGGGGGGGGCCCAACCGGGCCCGGCGGCAGAGGGCCCAACGACGGGAGGCTTCCCCCGGGGCTGGAGGGGCCGGCGTGAGGTTTTAAACCGGGGCGCAGGTTTCCGGTTTGGCCCCCAAAACCAAAAATTTCCTTTTTAAGCAGGTTCCCCGTTTGGGGCCGTGGCAAGCCCTTCCCCCTTCCCCGCGGCTTGCCCCGGTCCCCCACCCCCCCCCTTTTTTTTGGGTTCGAAGGCCTTCCCCCGGGCCGTCGGGCATCGTTTCGTTTGGTCGGAGGTTTTGGGCGAGACCGGGCCGGGTTTCCCCGGGGTAGGGGCCCGGGGTTGGGCCCCACACCCCCCCCAAAAGCCCAAGGGTGGTATATGCCCCTTTTGTAAGTAGGGTTTTCCACCTATTTTTAGATCGAAAAGGGGGGCAGGGTGGGTTT
Organism: Phyllomedusa bahiana; assembly: GCA_025379985.1. Lineage (NCBI taxonomy): Eukaryota > Metazoa > Chordata > Amphibia > Anura > Hylidae > Phyllomedusa > Phyllomedusa bahiana. Next base: position 132,649 of record JAODAL010006241.1, on the reverse strand, counting down.
GGTGGGTCCCCCCAAACGTTTCAAATCGGGGGGGCCGTTCGGGGAGGATATGGGGGGATCCCCAGCGGAGGCAAAGTGTTTTAGCGACGGCGTTGCGGGATTTTTTTGACAGGTTTGAATTTGGGGAAAGCGGGTTTTTGGGGGGGGGTCACCGTGGTTTGGCTTGGGTTGGGTTCGGCTGTTTTGGGCCAGGGGCCCTTCGGGTTGAGCGTGGGGAAAACGGGGGTCGCAGGGGGGGGGCCCTCGGGGAAAGCAGAGGGGGGGGCGTGACTATTTTCCGGGGCAGACAGAGAAAACCCCCGCAAGAGAGGTGGGGGTTGGTTTACGGGGAAAAAGGGGGAGGTTTTACGTGTGTTTTGAAGGCCCGCTAGGGGCACATTTAAATTCGGGAAGTGAGAGAAAAAAGATTTTAAAGGGCGAGAATTGGGAGATCTTTTCCATTATTCCCCTTTTAGAAAAAAATTAAAATTAGAAAAGGGAAAAAAAAAGACGAAGAAAGAAGGAAGAGGAAAAGAAGGGGGGGGTGGGGGAATTTTCCGCAAACTTTTTGCTAATTGGCTGCAGGCTTTTGCGATACTTGCAGTTGTCATCGGAAAAAAGGCCCCCGATTTTTGGGTTTGGGCCCTTTTTGCTATATGGATGCGATTGGGGAAGCGAAATCGGGCTTATGGAGGAAAAAGAATGGCGCGTTATGACGAGAATTGTCAAGGGAAAGGGTTTTCCCCCTTTTAAAACCAGGGGGGACACCTTTAAGGGGATATTGGTTTTTTGGTTAAAAAGTCAGGGCCCCCCGACGAATTTTTGGGCAGCCTTTTTTTTGGGGGGGCCCGGTTCGTCCGGGCCCAAGGGGGGAGCAGTGGGGGTGGGGGTCAGGACCCCCACCCGGTGCCTCAAAAGGGGGGGTTTCGGGGCCCTTTTAAAAGGGGGGGGGGGGCAGTGTAAGTTGGGCCCGGGTTTTTGCCGTTTCAGACATGTGTGCTCCTTCTCCCGCTGCCCCGCCCACCCATTTTTTCCCGTTTTTTTAAAAAAAGGGCCGGTGAAAAGGGGGCCCGGTGGGGTGCTAAAGGGGGGTGACCCCGGGTGAAGCTGGGCGAGATGGAACCTTTTTTTTTACCCCCGCTATCCGGATGGGGGAAAACGGCGGCCCCTTTTGGCCCCCGGGTTTGGGGCAGGGTTTTTGGTTAATTTTTTTTTCCCGGGGCCTTTTCCCCCGGCCCACGCCGGGTACCTTTTTCGACTAAAAATCAAAGGGTCAGCAAAATGACATCCTGAGGTAGTGCCCAAAAAATTCGGAAGGAGGTGTCGTTTGGGGAGGGGATGGGGGCCCCTTTTTAAAGCCCTCCCTTTTTCCTAAACCTGGGGGTGCCCTCCTCTAGGGGAAATTTCCCTTTAAGAAGGAGCCGGGTTAAATTTGGGCTCATTCACCATTTGCCCTTTCCCCAAAGGGGCCCAATCGGTGAATGGGGATAGAAACCCAAACCCTGTTTTCCGTGGTTTTAAAACCCCCCTTTGATGAACCCCGGGTGCCCCTTGGTGGGGAAAGGCAGGGGTCTGGCCGCGCTGAGGGCCCAAAGGGCAGTTTTTTTGAGTCGGCGTTTCGCCTTTTGACGGTTCATGAAGATAGTTTGAAGCTTTTGGGGGTGTTTTTGGGATGGGGAGTTTTTTGTCGATCGTTGCTTACCAAAGGGCTTTTCGCTTTCTTGTGCCTATTTTGAGGCGTTTAGCACTTTTTTGGAATGGGTGGTTAGGGATTTTTTGGGGTTGATTTCCCATCTTTCCATTATCGGGGTGACTTTTTTTGCGTGGGGCCGGCGGGATCGCCAGAAATGGGGGCCCTTTTTTGTTAGTGTTTTGGGGTTTGGGGTGCCCCGATCGTTTTGGCGTCCCTCTGGTGCCCGACAAGACGGAAGGTCCGATACCTTTTTTGAATTTTTATTTATTTTGCATTGACTCGTGAGGGTGGAGTGCAGGTTACCTCCGGATAAGTTAAGGGTTCCTTTTCGGGAAAAGGTTTGCCGGGGGGGGGGTTTACGCAAGATTCCCCCTGAAGGGGCTGCCCGTCTTTGTTAGGAACCCCCATTTTTCATGCAGGGTAAGCCGATGGGGCGGGTTTTTTGTCGACCCGGTTTGGGCCCGGTGCAACGGGGGGGAAAGGGCGAAGCCGATCAATTTTTTTGGCTTGACCCGTGAACCCAGGGAGGGCTTGCGGGGTTTTTTTTTTTTGGGCGGTTTTTTGGGCTCGTATAACGGGCGGTCAATTAAAATTTTCTTTAGGAAATTTTCTAATTAGGGTGTGATATTTTCAGGATGCGGGGGGGATAAAGGTTTTGGGGCCCTTTGTGGGGGGGCGGTGGTGGCCCGGGTCCTTGGCCTGTTGTCGGGGCGCGGCCTTTCGGTCATGAAGAATTTGGGGCCCTTTTTGGGGAATGTTTCCTATTGTAAGTGGGTTGGGAAAAAATGGGGGCGACCCTTTTTTGGGATCGGGAAAGGGTTTGCTTCTTCTGTGGGTAAATTTTGGGGGGAGTCTTGGCGAATTAAAAACCTACTGCCCTTCCCTTTCCGGGAAATAAAAGGGCCCGTTACGTATGGGTTTGTTTTGCGGGGTTTAGGCTAAATTCAAAGGGTGGGGGGCGGAAAATGTCCCTGGGGGCCAGAATGCCATCACTGATTCTCTTTCCGTTTCAGTGGGGGCCCGGTTTTCCGGACTTTGGTTCCGGGCGGCAGCAGAGCACGGGGAAAAATTTCCCCCCGTCACCCATGGGGCCGTGGCCTTCGGGGCGCAGACCCGCTGATTCGGGGTCCTTGTCGGTGGGACCTGGGGGGGTTATGAAAGGAAAACCTGGGTGCAGTGGTCCCGGGTTGGGTTGGGGAAACTGGGGGAAAGTGGGGCGGGGGGAAAAGACCCCCCCCCCCCCCATGGGGGTCTGCTTTGGGTTTGGGTGGGGCGGGTCCGGGGGTCGGTTTGGGCGGTGGGCTTCGGGGCTGAGGTTTTATAACCGGGGTTTGGGTTTCAGGTTTAAAAAAATTTAGGCGGCCCTGCGTGATATTTAAATAAGGATTTCGTGGTCTCCCGGGGTCTCCCCATTTTTAGACGGGGGCCCGGGGGGTTTAAGAGACTCTCGGCGGCCGGGGGTTTTTTGCCCTGCTGGGTTTGGGTTTGGGGGGGTGTTAAAGGGGGAAATGGCCAGCCGGCGATGAAGTAGTGCTTTTTTTGGCTAGCATTTGCCTTGGGTTTTTTTGGGGCATTTCGTGTGGGAGAGCTGGTGTCCCCCTAGTCGGTTTTGAGGGGGGGCCTACAACAAGGACGTGTCGGATTCCGGGGATGCCATCATGTTTTTGGATACGTCCGGGCAAAGACGGTTCAGGCCCGGGAGAGGGAAACAGGGACCCCGAGGTCGGGCCCGGGTTTTCCCCGATGTGCCGGTGCCCGGGGCGGGGGGAATTTCTGGCTTTTCGCCCGGGGGCGAAAAAGGGGGCCCTCCTGCGGCACGCAGATGGGCGTTCCTTTCCAGTTTTCCCGTTTTACTGCGGGATTTTGGCGTTTTTTGGGGGCCATTGGGCTTGTCCCTGCTTTTTTGCTCCGCATTCCTTTTGGAGGGGGGGGCGGCTCTGATGCTGCAGCTTGGGGGGCCCCAATGCGGAGGTGGTTCGCAGGGTTGGGGGACGGGAGTTTGGAAGGTTTTTGACTGTATACCCCGCATTTGGGGGTTGAAAGGGAAACAGGGTTTTGAGGGGTTTTAAAAGGGGGGGGGGTTTTCCCCGGAGGCATGTCAGCTTGTCTTTCTTTGTTCTGCAGTGCGTCCTCCGGGTTTCCCGGTTTGGATCCCGGGGCCCTTGTTAAATTTACTGGGGGGCCCAGCGAGCGGACATGCGGGTGATGGCCGTCAATTTGGGGTTTCCCCCCCAAAAGTCGCGGTTGGGTTTGTTGGGTCGGGCAACGGGGGAAAGCGTTGGTAAGGGGGTGGTCCCAGAGGTTAACGGTTTGCAGCCCTGGGGTAACCTCCGGGTTTTCTGGTCCTACATGTTTGGGGGAAAAGAATTTGGGGGCTCCCGACTTTCAAAAAGTGCGGGAAAAATCAAAAATTTGATTTGCTGCTTTTTTGGGGTCCTTTCCCGGCATGGTTATTGTCTTTTTCTAAAATCGTTTTTCGGGAACATTGAGAGGGGCTCTTTCGGTGGAAGGTTTTTAAAAAAGGGCCCGGGGTTTAAAGGGGAATAGGTCGGTGGCAAATTTTTTGGGTAGGAATTTGGGGGGGTTTTTTGTCAGGCCCCTTGGAAATTGGGGGAGGGATAACAATTTTTGGAGGTCTGATGGAATCCTTTTGCTTTTCCCCTTGGAAAATATGGGGGCTGGCCTTCAGGAAAGGGATTGAGAAGCCTAGGCCCCGGTGGGGGGCCCCGCAGCATGAGGCTTCAAGGCTGCCCTGGGGGCGGCCCCGGGGTTTTTTGGGAAAGGGGCGAGGGGAAAACGGGGAGGGAGTCCCTTCGGGGGATGATTCCCCCTAATTTTTTTAGAATTTGGGAAACGAACCCGGCGAAGGGGGTGGCTCTTTCAGGCTGGAATCCCGCCCGACAAAAAGGGGGACCATCCTTTTATGGCTTTTGGACCCCCCCACCGGGGGGGAAATACCTGGGGGAATGGTTTTTTTGGTTCCCTTTTTTGGGGGTTTGGGCGCCAGGTCGAAAGGTTTTTGGCCCGGGTTTCCCGGACCTCTGCCCCACTTGGTTGGGGTGTTCGGGAATTTTAAAATTTACAGTTATATGGGTTAAAAATGTTTGTAATTAAAATTTATTTGGGTTTGTTATTTATTAAAAGTATATATAATTTATGTGGGGTTCGGATGGAGTTGCATATATCCCTATTATATATAAAATTGGAGAGTTTTTGTTATATTTTTTTATGGCAATTTATTTTTTGTTTTTTTTGTTAATAAAACGGGGGGGGTGTGGCCCCAAATTTTTTCCAACCTGGTGGTATTGTTCATTTCAAGGGGTACAGCAGGGGAAAGGGGAAAAAACCTTTGGGGGGGGTGGGGTGGGGTTAAAAAGGCCAAATTTTTAGGCGCTGGGAAAGGGGCAAGCGCAGAAATTTTTCAATGTCCAAATCAGTCCCGGTTTAAAAGTACCCTAAGATGCACTTTTGGTTTTTTAGGGAGACAAAATGCCTCATATTTAAATCTGAAACATCTGCAAAACGAAAATTTGACGCCCAAATTTTAGGCTGGTGTAATTTCCCTTTCCCAAGGAATTTTTTTTTTTTAAGGGATAGTAAATGTGTTTTGCAGTAGGGTTTTTCCCTTTCTAGACCAAAACCCTAAAACATTTTTGGGAAAAAAAACAGGCATTTAAAAAAATTAAAAACCTTTTTTTGCTTTAAAAAGGGGGGGAAACCCCTTTTTAAATCCCCCTCAAATACATAAACCCATGTGGGTTTAAACAGCACAAGCCTTGTTTTTATATTTAAAGAATGGTAAGGAGAAAATTTTAATTAAAAATGTACCAAAGGGCCCAAACAATGCACTAATATATTTGAATAAGACCTTGCGGCATCCCTAATAAGCTGATATTAATTAAAATGGGTAAAATCGAATTTTTGCCCGAATATTATAAAATGGGCCTTTTTCCCCTTTAAAAATATATTTTTTCAAAGTTTTTGCCTTTAGAATTTTGTTTAAAAAAATAACAAATTTATTTAGATAAGAAAAGGGCCCGAATTTGGGGTTTTAATAATTAAGAATAATATAAATTTTAAACCCTTTCAGAACCATAAAATTAAAAATTTTAAAAAAAAGGTTCATTTTTCTGATATTCTTTGGGAAAAAAAGGAAAAAAATTAAGAAAAGTGAAGCACAGACCAGCCTTCACTTGTTACATGTCTCTATCAATTAGACATGACACTAATAACTTAAATTTAAAGGGTGATTAAAAAAACCATTTACCAAATCCCTTGGGGGTTTTTTTTTTTTAAAATTTTTTTGAGGGGGGGGGGGAAAAACCCAAATCTAAGGGTGCTTTCAAAACAGCGCCCGTTTTTTTGCAGTTTTAACTGTGCTTTCCCAATTTAAAAATTCTTTTTTTACCCCCAAGTTCTTTTTACTTAAACTAAACGTTTTGGGAAATGAATAAAACCCAAATTTTTGTGTTTGTCATCCAAAAAGACTTTAAAAAAACAGTAATTGATTACTTACTTGAAACACCTTTCTGAACAATTTAGACAACTGAAAGAAGCTTGCTGGTAATAAAGGCAGTTTAATTGGAGCGCTGTTAAAACTGCACCAAAACTGTGCTGTGTGAAAGCACCTGTTAATTTTTTTCCAGGTAGCATATAGGCCAGAGATACCTGCTACTGGGTTCAGTCTAGTCCAGCCATTGAGCTGTGTAAATGACCCAAAAAATTGTTGTGTTTTTTGAGTAAGTAATGTCCCATTTTTTGTATGTGTTTTTTCTGTAAATTGTTAGTGTAGTGACTCGTAAGACATCAGGACCGTTGCCGTCGGTTGCGAGCTTGCGTACTAATACCTCATATTTAACATTTTTCCAGTATGTCATATTTTTTATCTGCCCAAGAACCCTTGGGAGTGGAGGGTGTCTGTGTTTTGTGTTGGACACCCAGAAAGTGCTGGGCAGCCCACCTAATCTAATAGTATGGACATCACTAATAGGTTGTAAGCCAGCATGGTGTGCCACATGTATCTGTATTTATGGCACCCTTCTGTATCACCTTATTCATATGCAATTTGTAGTACCAGCAACCATCCCCCTCATGCACTGAGGGTATGTGATTGGTTGTTTTATTGTATTTTTGCAATTGTGCAATCTCCCCATGCATTATACTGTGGCTTTTCTGTATGCTGGTGTGAACAGGTATTAAGTTAATGTGCAGTTTTTTTTATCATCCAATTGTTCCCCTAGCAGTGGGGCATGTGAGCTGCTGCTCAGTAATTAGCTGGACTGGTTAATTTTTCCACGGTAGCATATAGGCCAGAGATGCCTGCTAATGGGTTCAGTCTAGTCCAGCCATTGAGCTGTGAATATGGCCCAAAAAATTGTTATGTTTTTTGAGTAAGTAATGTCCCATTTTTTGTATGTGTTTTTTGCTGTGTGAAAGCACCCTAAAGATTTCAGAAATTAATGCTGATTTGATAATCCACGACTATTGAAGAAAAACAGTTCAGAGCTTCAAGTAGGCTAGGTTCACAAGGCGTATTTCTCCAGAGAATAGTTCAATATGTGCTAGAATCCTGAGAGACATCCCCAGATTTCTGCCTTGAATTTAACTTTATCTTGATGTGGATTTTATGAAGTACATTAGTTCTGTTTAACAGGGTTAATAAGCATCCTGGATCCTGACACTTTTGGTAAAAGTAGAAAAAGTGTCAGCTTTGCTTTACGAGGTACAGATTTGGAAAATATGTGCATGAAGTATGTATTACCATTTAAATCAATGGGAAACTCTATGGGCGTTATAAGCGATTGGTTTACGCACCAAAATACATGAGAAAAACACCACTTTTTTGTAACTTTTTTCAAGCATATTATCGCCAAGGCCAAATATTAGCTGGAAGTAAATGGAGAGTAATAGAAACTGTAAAACGGTGGTGCTTTACTTCAATTTGGGTGCATTTTTTTTTTAGCTTTTTTCCCCATTGCCTTAAAGGAAATGTATCATTAGAAACAAACTTTTGGATGCCAGCCCCTTCTCCCGACCACGAACATTTACCATTACCTCTTAATAATGGTCATGCAGTTACTTGATAATGGAGAAAATACCTCACCATACATATAACCATCATACTGCCACTGTACAATTTCCAATATACCAAGTCCAACATTTTCAATAACGCTACTACAAAAGGACCTGATATATACTGCCAGAACACAACCACATATTACTACCACAGTGACTGAAAAATAACCCTATATCTGTCTCAGACACCTTGTGTGTCAACCTCAGGGACTCTGGACACTCTCCCCAGCAGAGCCAGCAGATGGACCCAATAACTGCCAGACGCTCCACTGATCTATCACCTCTCTCCAGCGATCAGCACCTCTGTGGCTACCTGAGCCCCCATGTGGTTGAGGCTGTCCATGTTCCCTGGGAGGAGGCAGGGTTAAGTCCCTCTATGGACTATCCTACACACCTTCTGAGTTCCCCACAAGAATCCAGCACATCTGACAGTCCTCGGTGTGCAGCTTCCACCCTCCACATGCTAAAAGAGACTCTGACAGCTCCACCGACCGTGAGCCATCTATCTGACTCTCAGGTAGCGTCCTCTGCATCTTCAACCATACCCAAAGAAAAGGCTCTAGAAGTGCTGCAGGGCCATCCCGAGCTCCAAGCGCTGCTGTCTCTGCTACCTACCAAGAGCGACCTGATGGCACTCGCCACAGATGTTAAAGAGGCCTGGGGCAAGGATCTACAGGTGGTTAAGGCTGACGTCTCAACAATTCAGTCCCGGGTGCAAAGCCTTGAAGCGTTCCAGGTATCTGTCCAACGCTCCCTTGCTGATATTCATTCCTCTCTTTCCAAGCACACAACCGATCATCAACTACTGGCAGATCAGATTGATGACTTGGAAAACAGGAACAGAAGGAACAATATCCGTATTAGAGGTCTACCGGAGTCTTTCAAAACCTAGGACCTGGTACTGACTCTTACGAAGATATTTAATTCCCTGTTGAATAGAGCGGTGGACAGCCACATCGAGATCGCTAGGGCTCATCGGGCACTGCGGCCCCAAAACCAGGATCCTACACGCCCACGGGATGTCATTTGCTGCGTGCATTATTATTCCTTGAAAGAGGAAATTATGAAGAAGGCTCGGCTCGCACAAGGCATCACGTTTGAGTCTGCTAGTTTGTCTATCTTTCCGGATCTTTCCAGGCGCACGCTATGGATGCGAGCAGCTCTTAAACCCCTCCTAGCGATGCTTCAGCAACGTAATATCTCGTACAGATGGGACTACCCCTTTTCCCTCCAAGTTCGCAGTGGAGAGGAGATGGTGGTTTTCCGCCGTCTGCCGGACCTTCCAGCTTTCCTGACAGCCCTGAACTTGCCGCAGATCTCTTTACCAGATTGGGAGTCCGCGTCGGGTTCCTCCCTTGATCAACGACCTCAGGCTTCCACTGCGCCCCCCAATCGTCCGGGCCCATCTGGTTTCCCGAAACCGCAGAGGGTGCCCAGATAATTGACCGCGGTCCCTATTCCGGCAGAGGGTACTTCGTCCTCCATTGGATGAGACTCTACCTTACTGCCTATATCTCACTGGCGGTACCCCCTCTATGTGCATATTGTCCTGGACACTGAACTCTGCTTGGTTCTTGGGTATAATAATGTCCTTGTTTAGGGTCTCATTGTCTCTGATATGTACAGTAACTTGATATGCAGCACTGAAAAATCCTTCCCGATGCTTCCGCCCTTCACTTTCCTCCCCTCTTGCCACCTCTCCCTCCCTCCATCCCTACCCCCCTTCCCAACCCCCCTTTTTTTTTTTCCTTTTCCTTCTCTCCCTTTCCTCCTCCTAGCCTTCTCCCCTTTCCCCTATGTCCCTGCTTCTTCCCCTTCCTTTTTGTCCCCTCTCTACCGCTGCCAGCTCTCCTGCCTTATGCTTTGATATTCTCATCAGCTGGCCCGTGTTAGACATTTCTGATGTTGTATTGTCTTTGTCTTATGTTCTTTGCTATGCTCAGTTCTACGATTTGGTTATCATCTGAGCACTCTTCTTTGTGCTCCACTGCTGTCACCTTTCGCCCTCACATAGGTTTACGATTAAGCGTTTTATGTTTAATCATAGCAGCGTGTTTGCTGCCATCTACAGATTGGCCGCTATGGGTCTACCTTGATGGTATTTGGCCATTTGTTTTACAGTTTGAGTTTTTACTGCTTTGTTATTCTTGTCGTGGGTTTGTTTGGAGTGGTGATCTGGGTACCCTCTTCCTTCACAAGCGATACCTGTCAGATGGACCATGGCTGCCAAAAAATTACACCCCTTAATGTAAAGGGATTCAACATCCCAGAGAAGAGGTCAAATATCCTATATTCTATGCATAGGCAAAGATCGCATATCTTATGCATTCAAGAAACCCATTTTCAGGGGGATTGTGTTCCGACCTTCCGCAACCGGTACTTTCCCTCCTGGTGCCATTCCAGTAATCCTTTAGCTAAGTCAAAAGGGGTAGCGATTCTGTTCCACAAATCTCTCCAACATGAGATTCTGGAGGTTAAGAAGGATGAGGAGGCCCGTTATTTATTTGTCAAATGCAGCATACAGGGCACCATCTTCACCATAGCTAATTTGTACCTACCCAATCACGATCAGGTGTCTTTCCTCATTAAAGCATTGGATGATTTGAACGCTTTCTATCAGGGGTCGCTAGTAGTGTGTGGAGACTTTAATTTCGCACTCAATCCTGCTGTGGATACCTCCACGGGTAAATCTGCATTCTCAATGAGCAAATTGAATAGAATAAGACGATTGCTCCGAGATATGCAATTGTGTGACCTCTGGCGCATTATGCATCCGCTGGCACGGGATTACACATTCTTCTCTCACCCGCATAGAACCTACAGCAGGATTAACTATGTCTTTCTCCAGCACAACTTATTAACTAACGTTAAGGAGGCCTCTAACGGCAATATCTTATTGTCTGACCATGCCCCAGTCCACTGTGGGCTTCTTATGCCTAATAGGAGTCGTGGCGCCTTCACTTGGCGACTAAATGAGTCCCTTCTTGAGGACGCCCAATGTCTTGCCGAGTTGACTCAATCTATCAGACACTTTGGAATTGACCATTCTTCCGACTTGACATCCCCCCAGGTGAAATGGGAGGCGCTAAAGAGCGTGATGAGAGGGGTTTTAATTAAACATGGTTTGAGGCTGAGAAAAGAAGCCACTGCTAAATTAGAGGGGCTTCTTTCTAAGCTGGCCATAGCTGAGGCTTCCCACAAAAGCTCAAACAAGGAGGCAGACCTCAGGGTTTTGCTGCAAATCCGTCATGACATCCTGCGTATACTAGATCAGAAGCAGAAGAGATATAAACAAATTTGCTCTAGTTCATTTTATAGGTGGAGCAACAAGCCGAGCAGGATGCTGGCCCGGGCTCTGAGAAACAAACGGGCCTCTCTGTTTGTTCCTGCCATTAAAACTCATTCAGGAAAGATAGTCCATAAGACCCCCGACATCCTGGAAGCCTTTAGGACATTTTACCACAATCTCTATAACCTACCTAATATAACGCCTCCTGCAAAGAAGGTGGCTTTGCTCCGGGAATTCGCTAGGATCTCCTCTGATAGACTCAGTGCTTTGGAGGAACCTTTTTCACTGGAGGAGGTGAAAATGGTCATATCAGCCTTGCCCTCCGGGAAAAGCCCGGGGCCTGATGGCTGCGCCAGATCCTGTCACTAATTTTCTTCGTATCCCACATAGCTCCTGTCCATCTCCTCAGCAGTCACTGCACAATGAAAATCAGCCCTGACAAATTTGCGTTTTTAAAATTCGCTCCCCTCCGTGCGACCGTGAAATACCCCTAAATAACAGTCACTAAATAATCCACTGATACATGGAGCAAATCTACTGGACACTGCAGTTACATTTAGTGACTCACCGGAGACATCATTTCTGATTAGCGTCGTTCACTTTCCCTTTTCGTCTCCATCCGGTTCACACCTTCATGCTGATTGCTCCCGGCCAATACTCGTCCCTGCAGATTTGGACACAAATATCTTAGAATCCTCACATTTCCAGTAACTCCTTAATTATAGGTATATAAGTCCCCTCAGCTAGACAGGTATATACATATATCTAACACAAATATCAGTGGCACACTAAAGACTAAGTAAAACCTCAAGTATAATAAGAAAATATTGGAAATGCATTACTGCTAAGGAAAATATGAAAAACCTGGGACTCTTAGTTTACAGTATTTGATCAAAGATTGTATTAAGCTCACCTCCCAAAACGTCAAGGGGATCCCAGAGCAGGTGAGTCCCTACACTAAACATGTTACCTCACTAGGCGTCAATCCAGACTGCAATTTCAGGGAATGGTAGGAACTAGCAATTGGATTATCCTGCACTGGTTTAAAAGAGGCAGCTGAGTGCAGCAAAACCAATGAGATTGCCAATCTCAAATGAACTACAAAACGTAATAAAGCTGTGCACATCTAAAATATACTCTGAAAAACACAAGCATAGGTGCACACTGAAAGGCAATAGCATACATCTAACACAAATATCAGTGGCACACTAAAGACTAAGTAAAAACTCAAGGTATATAGAAATATTGGAAATATTTCTATATACCGTCTCAGTCAGGCAGGTATATGTATATATGTCTCATCAGTCAGACAGGTATATAGATATTGTCCCCTTAGACAGGTAGGTATATAAATATAGAGGCACTCAGGCAGGTATATAGCTATAGGGGCTCAGGCAGGCGTATGGGGGCTCAGGCAGGCGTATGGGGGCCACAGGCAGGTGTAGGGGGGCCACAGGAAGGCGTATGGGGCCACAGGCAGGCATATGGGGGCCACAGGCAGGCATAGGGGGCCACAGGCAGGCGTATGGGGGCCACAGGCGTATGGGGTCCACAGGCAGGCGTATGGGGGCCACAGGCAGGCGTAGGGGGGCCACAGGCAGGTGTATGGGCCACAGGCAGGGGTATGGGGGCCACAGACAGGCGTATGGGGGCCACAGGCGTATGGGGCCACAGGCAGGCATATGGGGGCCACAGTCAGGCGTATGGGGCCACAGGCAGGCATATGGGGGCCACAGGCAGGCGTATGGGGCCACAGGCAGCGTAGGGGGGCCAGGCAGGCGAGGGGGGGCTCAGGCAGGCGTATTGGGCGCTCAGGCAGGCATATGGGGCCACAGGCAGGCGTAGGGGGCCACAAGCAGGCGTATGGGGCCACAGGCAGGCGTAGGGGGCCACAGGCAGGCAGGTAAAAATAATAACATTTATACTCACCTTACCTCTGTCCTGGCCGCGCGCTCCTCTTCTGTCCCGGCCGTGCGCTCCTCTTCTGTCCGACACTGGAGACGTGATGATATCATCACGCCTCCAGCGCTGGACGCTCCTTTCCCGGGAGCTTCCTCCCGGGCGCACGGCCTAAAGAACGCCTGTGCGCCCGGAGGAGAGGCACGTCGCGATGACATCCCCTTCATCGCGACGCTGCCTAGCTGAGCCGCACGGGGCCGCGGCCGGGTCCTCACGCGATGAGGACCCCGGCCCCGCTGTGTCAGCCCTGCAGCTTACCGGAAAGGGTCCAGCGATCCTCCGTGGAGCGGGTCCGACACTGTCCAACGGGGCAGGGGGCGCTCGCTCCCCTGCTCCGCAGAAGCGGTCGCAGAGACCGCCGGCTTCAGGCCCATGGCAGCGGGCCTGGAGCCCCGGCGAGGGTCGGGCCCTGCCTGCCCCCTTAGGATAGGCAGAGGGAGGCGCCCTAGTCGATCGCCTACCTCTGCCTACCCTCCCTTTCCCGCCCTGGTTCAGGCTTACACCTTAGCGTAATAAGTCCGTAACCCCATGCTGCTTACAAGAGTTTAAATTTAAATTCTATCCCGGTTTGGTATAAGGGTGCCCACTTTACTGCACAAACTGTATCCCTCTGTCCCTGATTAGTGCAAGCGATGTGGCCAGGGGGGGGCCATGCTTCATATCTGGGGGCACTGCCCAATATAAGCCTATTTTTTCAAAGTGATTTCTAAAATTAAAGGCTTCTGGCCCCCCCTTGGGGCCCCAAAAATTTTTTTTTGGGAACCCCCCAAAAAGGGGGGAAAAGGGGAAAAAACCCAAGGGGGGGGGTTTTGGGGGGGGGTTTTTTTTTCCCCCCCCCAAAAAAAGGGGGTTTTGGGGGGGGGGAAAAAAAAAAAATTTTAACTTTTCCCCCCAAAAACCCCCAAAAAACCCCCCCCTTTTTTCCCCAAAAAAAAACCCCCCCAAAAACCCCAAAATTTTTTTAAAATTTTCCAAAAAAATTAAACCCCAAACCCCTTTTTTTTTTTTTCCCCCCCCCAAAAAAAAAAATTTAAAAAAAGGGGGGAAACCCCAAAGGGGGGGCCCCCCCCAAAGGGGCCCCCCCCCAATCCCCGGTTTTTTTTTTCCCCCCCCGGGGGGCCCCCCCCTTTTTTTAAAAGGGGTTTTGGGTTTTTCCCGGGGAAGGGGTTTTTGGAAATCAAAGGGGGGGCCCCCCCCGGGGGGAAAAAAAGGGGGAAAAACCCCCCTTTCCCCAAAAACCCCCTTTTTGGGGAAAAAACCCCCCCCCCCCCCCAAAAAACCCCCCCCGGGGGGTTTTTTTTTAAAAAATTTTCCCCCAAGGGGTTTTTTTTTTTTTTTTTTAAAAAATTTCCCCCCCAAAAAAAAAAAACCCCCCTTTTTGGGGGGCCGGGGGGGGGGCCCCCTTTTTTTGGGTTTTTTTTTTGGGGGGGGGTTTTTTAAAAGGGGGAAAAAAACCCCTTTTGGGGGGGGGCCCCCTTCCCCCTTTTTTCCCCCCCCCAAAAAGGGGTTTTGGGTTTTAAAAAAAAGGGTTTTAAAGGGTTGGGGGGGTTTTTTTTTTGGGGGAAAATTTTTTCCCCCTTTTTTTTTTTGGTTTTTTTCCCCAAAAAAAAAAATTTTTCTTTTTTTGGGTTTAAAAAAATTGGGGGAAGGGGGTTTTTTAAAAATTTTTTTTTTTTTTTTTTTTTTTTTTTTTTTTCCCCCCCTTTTCTAAAATTTTGGGCCTTTAAATTAAAAAAAACCCCCCCTTTTTAATTTGGGGCCCTTTTTTTTTTTTGAGGGCCTTTTAAAAACCTTGTGTTTTTTAAAATTTTTTTTGGTTAATTTGGGAGATGTTCTTTTTGTTTTAATTTTTTCCTCTCCTGCTCTTTTCCTTTTACGCATGTCAGGACTGGACTATTGTATGTTCATTATTGTTATGCTCATGTAAACTGCTCTCTCACATGTGTCTCATTGTTAATTTGATGATCTCATGACAGATGCATATTTTTGTCTTGATGTTCCTTTTTCATGTTTCTCAATAAAGCCTTTTTGAATACGAAAAATAACCCTATACTATTACTGAGTAAAGATCAGTATGCAAAGTCCAATATTACCGCCACAAAGTGGTAGATACCAGAGTACACAGGCTCTGCAGACCATATATTACCTCCTAACAGTAACCATACAGTGGTAATAACCAGTGTACACAGGCTCTGCAGACTGTATATTACCTCTATACAATGACTATATAGTGATAGATATAAGTGTACACAGACTCTGCAGACTGTATATTACCTCCATACAGTGACCATATATTGTAGATACCAGTATACACTTTCTCTGCAGATATATAAGTAATTACAGTGCCTGTACATCCAGCGACTCACTAGAAACATCTTCTATAACTGGAATTGTTCTCTTTAAATTTTCTTTTGCACCCTGTCCAGACCGCCATGACTTCTCCTGGCCACAACTTGTTCCTGCAGAATTTACCACACAAACATTTTAGAATTCTAAGAATTCCAGCACTTCACTACCTGTGCTCCCCTATGAACAAACTCCATATAGGGTGATAGGTGGAGGTGGGGAGGTAATGGAGTGATAACTGGAGGGGGTGGGAGGTGATAGAAGGAGGGGAGAGGGTTATGGAGTGATAGGCTGAGATTATGGGGAGTTTATGAGGTGATAGGAGGAGGTGAGGTGTCTTCGGGGCGGTAGGTGGGGGTTATATTTGTCTTGGCACTAGGATGCATAACACATTGTGAGGGGGGGGGGGGCGGGAGAAAGGGGTATAGAACACAACTTACAATCTCCTTGGAGGGAGGGGCAGAGGACCATCTCCCTGGAGATTATGCAACAGCTGTGGTCGGTACCCCCTAGAATCATATAGTGCAGGTTGAAATCTGTACGATGCACCCCCAGAAGGTCAGCCGCAGGCATGATCTTCATGGGGTGCAGGGAATAGAGTTTAGTACTGTCATGTTTTTTTGCAATGTTTTTATTTTTATACAGAATTCCCTTTTAACCAGACCAGCATTGGATTGATTTCTGTAATAACATTTTGAAAGAGGATTCTTGTTGGGGAGTGTTTCTAAATAAAAGTTTTTTTGTGTGTTTTTTCTCCCATTTGATTCCAGTGTAAGTAATGGAGGCATCTGACAGATGACTCTCCATTATTATTGCTCAGGCTTGGTGTCAACTAGTGCTGGTTTTTGTCACTGCAAGACTGACACTAAACCCGTGTAAAATTTTACCCGTACAAAAACACCAGGAGTTTAGGAAGGCCGGTTCCTGTCGAAGTGGACCCTCTAACGTGATGGTCTGCCTCTAGGGTGGCTGAGAGCTGAAATTTTTAGAGTGGAAAGGGACCAGTTTCGATGGACCTTCTCATTCTGATAGTATCAGACTGCAGCTCTCGGTTTTACCTTGGGCAACTACTGTAATCATTACAGTGGATGTCTATGTTTAGATTCTCAATAAATAAATAATTTTTGGAAAAAAAAAGTGCCCCCCCCCATTTTCCATAACCAGCCAAGATAGAATCAGCAACTGCAACCTGATACTATCAGAATGGAAGGTCCACGATTTCTGGCCTTACATCGACAAAAAAAACCAAAAAAAACCAGCCCGCAGCCCCCCAGAAGCGTATCACATGAGAGGCTTTTATTTATGGCTCTTTCCAAATACCCCCCGGTGCATGGGTACTGGAGTAATATGGAAGGAGGTTAGTGCAGGCTTGGGTAATAAAAAAACCCCACTAGTGGGCACCAAGCCCGGGTGATGTAATGAAGAGGTCGTCAGATCCCCCACACTAACACTGGAATTTAGTGGGAAAAAAAACACTGACACACAAAAATAAAATTTTTATTTAAGTAAACACTCCCCAACACCAGTCCTCTTGAACCATTTTATTGAGAAAAAATACATCCAAGGCTGATCCGACGTGGTCCACCTAATCTAAAGTAGTCCAAAAGGGAATCCTGTAAATAAACAGAAACATTACACACATACATAGCCTATTCATGATCCAGGAAAGTTGGGTGCCATTCCCCAGAAGTGACACCCAGTAATTTTTTATCATAGCACAGTTGAACCACTTGTGGCAGATGAGGCATCACCCAGCTTTTCTGGACACTGCACATCTTCTCCAGCATCCAGGAAAGCTGGGTGATATTCCAAGCCCACCACATGTCACACAGTGTTTCTACCTTAGAAAAACGGTGTCGCCGGTTGTGTCTAGGCAAGCTGGGTGATGCCCCGCCCACAGAAGTGGTGGGCAGCTGTTCTGAGATAAGAAGACTGTTTGTGCTGTTCCTGACAATGACCGGAAGGGCTCCTAGTGACAGGCAACTGGATGTTATGACAGGGCCTGGTCGGCTGTAAGCATTAAGTTTCTGTTCATTTCCGGCATGCTGATGGCGGGCCCGTAGCAGTCGCTATGGCGGTAGTTCCGCCACTGAATATCATTATTTTTAAAAAAAATCCTGAAATCCTGCAGTTTTCACTGTGGCCACGAGACTACACTGCAAGGAGACACCAAGGCGTATAGAGCACACAGAATCCACCATTCACACTAGAAGATAGTCACAGCTCACCCTTTCCCCTGATCCATACATTGTGACTTCTTCCCAGGTCAATGGGTCCCCTACTGATCACAGGCTTCTATGCCCATGTAACTGCTGTAAAGCATCTCTCTAAGGGCGCGTTCTCACGGCACAGGACAAATACCGGTCGGTTTGCCGGCCGGTACTTGTCCTTTTTTGCGGCCGTCCCCACGGATGCGGGGGGAAGGCTTTTCTCTGCGATGAGCGGAGAAAAGCTCTCCCCATTCACATTCATAAGCACAGGTTCCGTCCGAAAACCGGACGGAAGATTGTGCTTGATGAATGTCTTGCGGCCAGACCGTGGGCGGTAAAACCGCCGGACGGAAAACCCGTGCAGTGGGGACATGCCCTAAATGTTAGTAAAAGCAGTTCTCCTAATCATATGCGGACAACAGAATTCAGAAATCTACAATCAAAAAATAAAAACAGCTAAAAATAATTTCGCATTTTGTTTTAGTTAGTAAAAATAATTGATGACAGATTCCACTGAATACTGTAGGAGTGGCAGTTTTTTAGGCAGATTGTGCCATTTTTCTCTACAACTTTTTCCTGCCTTCAGAAGCACATGTGTAGATATGTTTTGCAATTTTTTGTGCTTTTTTTATATTTAAAATATCTATGTCAGAGAAACCGCACTCCAACTGTCCAGAATATGCTAGAATTGGTGAAATAGTTTTATTTGTGTATTATCGCAGTACAAACAAGTATTTCAAGTGTTGATCTGAGGATACAGGTAAGTATTGGTTTACTGTTTACATCAGTATTTCAGTTTGGCATTACAGTCAGCAAAGTTTTGGGCATGTGGCAATGGGTCTACCTCTGGTCAGAATGTACCTATGGCATCTTCCTGTAGGTTCAATCTCCTGCTCATTTTGCCATTCCAACTCCATCATCACATGTCTGATGAAAGGCTCTGCCTAAAACGTTGCTGACTGTGATAATAAACACTAATGAAAATATGAAACCGATACTTACCTGTATCCTCTGGCCGCTACTTAAAATGACAGCTTTCTCTTCCATTGGGCACACTAGATAGTTACCCAGGGGCCCCATAGGCTTAGGTGGTCAGAGTATGGTGATAATATTTGTTCCTTGGATACGTGGTGTTATTTGGTAACTGTATAACCATCATTTAGAGCTGTAATACATATAAAATGATCTTATAGTTATTTGTATGTATTTATATAAAATGCATTATTTTATATAAATATATCTCTAAAGACCAGGGGTATGAAACTCATTTTTACCAAGGACCACATCAGTATTATGGTTTCCCTCAAAGAGCTGTGGTGCGCGACATATTCAGGAAAGAGGCCAAGATGTCCTTGGCGTGGAGGCGTGAGCGCCAAATCCACCATGGCACCCGCTCCCTGTGCTGGTGAAGGGAAACCGGAAAAAGTGCTGGTCCATCTGCAACCAAACTTTGTGTATCCCTACTCACTATGTCTAAGCTTTTGAGGGTCACATAAAATGACCTGAATGGCTGGATTTGGCCCATGAGGCTTGACACGTGCTATAGACCTTGGCAACTCTATATGGAAATGAACCAGCAGTCCTCTGCCAACACCAAGAGACAGATAAATACTGGGTATATGAATTAGTTCAGAGTTTATTACATTTAGTGAATATGAAAAACTGAGGCTCTTGGGGCGACATGTATGAATGGGGCTGCGGCAGTTTTCTGGCATCAAAAAGTTTGTTCTATAGATGTATGAACAGTCACACTCCACACTTGGCGCGATAAGTGCCTGCACAACAAATTTTAATGTGCTAATGATTTGGGGTGTTCTGGGGGCGTCGCACCACATTAGTAGAATTAGACACATTTATGATTCTTTGATGCCAAACCTAGGTGCAGAACAGTTAGAACAGCCAGACCAAGTTAAAGGTGGTGCCTGAGCCAGACTTGTCCTATTGGCACTACACTGCACCTGTATGAATGACCTGCAGAAGAACAGGTTCATACATTCTGACCCATTCTACACTGCCTTAAAGCTATTTAGAACTGAATTGTCAGCACTAAAGTTCAAACATGTCGCCCTTAATGCACATTTTTTTTCAAAACTGTAATGACCCATCCACCAACCGCAAGGTAACTTTAGCTCAGATGGAGACCTACACTATACATACTTTTCAGGGAATGAGGGTTCCATCTATACACTGTTCTGATTAAAAACAGCCACTAGTTTGGTGCTAGTCTGGAAACTAGACATGATTGGTTGTGCCTGAGGGTGCTTAGAGGCATGGCTTCAAATGGTGTCATATTTAGACACAGTTAGAAGCAGGGCCTGGTGTCATGAGGCTGTTAAGACAGCTTTGCTACCAGACGTTTGTCTAAAACAGCAGTTTAGTGAACCCTTCTGCATTTGGGTCTTCATAGCCGATGGATGGTCACTGCACCTCTGATAACAAAGTTGCATTGGCAGAAAAGGCTTTAATTTTCATTGCAGTATTGGATTTGAATTTCTGCTGATTGTCAAAGGTTTGCCTCCTTCAATGAGTCATGTTTTCTGCTTCATTGAATAAATGCATGTTGGCAGGTCAGACAAGAAAGATCAGAGAATGACAGAAATAATAGCACAGTAAGCTGTGCTATTTTTTCTTTCTAAACAATGGACACCATGGCAGAAACCCAACAGACCCATGGGCCTTGATCGCGTGCGTCGGGCGTCGTGGGTGTCCGTTGTGAAATGGATCCCTTGGTGTCCATTTTCACCACTGCAACGGAGGTTCTGAACAGAACCTCTGACTCAGATGTAAACCAAGCCTTAGTCATGCTCTTATACACATTCAAGTCACATCATTATGACCACCAGATAATATCCAGAGTAACCACCATGTCCAGCATAGACAGCAGCTAGACAGGCAGGGAATGAGTCAATAAGATCTAGGTAGGCTATCACAGGTATTTAGAGCAATGCTGACTGCATCCCACAGCTGCTGAAGGATGAGTGGGGAAGGATCCATAGATTGACCATGACGACTGAAGTGGTCCCACAGATGCTCAATTGGGTTTAAGTGTGGGGAGGTCCCTGGTACTATCATCACAGAATGGTAAGGTAACAATATGTGTATCATCATTGATTATAGCAGTCAAAAGTTCTCTATTTCTGCTAAAGGGAGATCCATTAGAGCAAAATATCAGTTTACTGGAAGTGATTCATATTTTGACCAATTATTTCTTCAGTTTTTTTTTAGCTGTAACCAAAAATGTACAAACTTTCTCAAAATGGACACAAGATGTCAGTGTTTGGCTTAGCAAGAGCTGCAAATGTATTCACATTGATAATAAAAGAACAAAGCACAAATTCAGTTTCCTGAAAGAAACTATATGCTCACTATGATGTTTTCAAATACTGCTACAAATGTTTCTCTAACACATTGTAGATAAGAAGATAATCTGCATGATACAACTGGTAGTTAATCATATAAAGCATTGTACCTACTGAAAAGTCATATTGTTCTTTGATTGGCTTCTGCATTACTCAGAATTTCTGCATTTTCCTAGAGGGAGATCAACATGGCTGCCAGAATGTGCAGGTGCTGCAGGTCAGCAGGAAGTGATAATGTCATACTGTTATTATTTAAGTAACCGTCAATTTGTACAGGGCTGTAATTAACTGGAGAATAGTGTTCAGAAAGAACATATTTTGCCTTGCTGAATGGCTCTGATTTTTTTTTACTGCAAAACTAATAAAAAGAGAGAGTGGAAAAATGTTTTATATAATTTCCTCCACTGGGAAAGTAAGTGAACCTTGTGGAATGACCGGGATTTCTGCATTGATTAGTAATAAAATGTCTGTTATCCATGTTACTATTATAGACAAGCACAATCTAACTAAACCAGTAACACACAGATGTACAGTTAGGGCGCGTTCCCACGACACAGGACAAATACCGGCCATTTTGCCGGCCGGTATTTGTCCTGTTTTGCGGCCATCCCCACGGCTGCGGGGGGGGGATGACTTTTCTCCACGATGAGCGGAGAAAAGCCCTCCCTCTTCATAATGAGAAGCACAGATTCCATCCGAAAACCGGATGGAAGATAGTGCACGTTCAATGTTTTTCCGCCGGACCGCGGGTGGCAAAACTGCTGGACGGAAAACCCGTGCAGTGGGGACTGCTGCACGAGTTTTCCATAGAGCACAATTGTGCTCATTTTCAGCCGTTTTTTTAGGCGGTCTGAAAAACCGCAAACCGGCTGAAATACCGGCCGAAAACCCGTGCCGAGGGGACATGCCCTTAATATCTTTTACTATCGCTAAGATATACCATAAATGTCAGGTGTGAGTCCCACCTCTGCAACCAATACCTATCATGAGAACGAGCCCCGAAACTGCTCTGTTCTGAACAGAGTTAGTCGGGACTCTCCTATTAAAATCAATAGGTTTTCCATGTACAGCTGAGCCAAGAAGATTTGTCTTTATTGATGAAATGGAACACATTTGCTGACAGGAATGGTCTAAAGTTTATTCTATATATTATGCATGTGTTAATAGCAGCTACAGGGATCTTTGGTAGAGGGGATCCACAGCAGTGGCGTAACTACCGGGGTAGCAGGGGTAGCAGTTGCTACGGGGCCCCTGCACTTAGAGGGGCCCCGGGGCAGCTTCTACCGCGTCCGCTACCCTGGTAATGCCGCTCCTGGGCCCGCCGGCAGAGTTCACTGCGGCGGGCGGGGAGCTGCGGGGCCCGCCGCATACTCCCTCTAAACGCCCGGGCCCTCCGGCCCAAGCATTCAGAGGCAGCGCTGCTCGGTAGTAGCAGGACGGAGTGAGATTCGCTCCGCATGCTACTTCCCCTGCGGCGCTCTGTGGTCACGTGGGCTGCGCCGCGGTGACGTCACATCACCGCGCCGCCCGCGCTGAGCGCAGAGAGGCTGCAAGGAGAGCAGCAGACCGGAGCGAGCGGCGCATTGGGGGGCATGGACCGAGGTAAGTAAGGGCTTTCTTATTTTACGTACCCATATGCCTGCCTATAGCCCCCCATATGCCTGCCTATTAGCCCCCATATGCCTGCTATAGCTCCCATATGTCTTCCTTTAGCCCCCATTTTGCCTGCTTATAGCCCCCATATGCCTGCCTATAGCCCCCATATGCCTGCCTATAGCCCCCCATATGCCTACCTATGCCCCCCCTTTACCTACCTATACCCGCCATATGCCTACCTATAGCCCCCATATACCTACCGATTGCCCCCCATTTGCCTGCCTATACCCCCATATGCCTGCCTATACCCCCCATATCCCCACCATATAGATACCTACCTATAGCCCCCCATATGCCTACCTATACCCCCCATTATGCCTGCCCATACCCCCAATATGCCTGCCTATAGCCCCCTATGCCTTTCCTATACCCCCCCTATTGCCTGCCTATACCTCCATATGCCTGCCTATACCCCCATATGCCTGCCCATTAGCCCCCATATGCCTGCCTATATCCCCCCTATGCCTGCCCTTACCCCCCCATTTGGCTGCCTATAGCCCCCATATGCCTGCCTATAGCCCCCATATGCCTGCGTATCGGCCCCATATGCCTGCCTATACCCCCATATGCCTGCCGATAGCCCCCCTATGCCTGCCTATAGCCCCCATATGCCTGCATATGCCCCCCATATGCCTGCCTATATCCCCCATATGCCTGCCTATAGCCCCCATATGCCTTCCTATAGCCCCCATAAGCCTGCCTATAGCCCCCATAAGCCTGCCAATACCCCATTGCCTGCCTATAGCCCCCTATGCCTGCCAATACAGCCCCCATATGCCTGCCCGCCTGCCTATACAGCCCCCCATATGCTTGCCTGCCTATACAGGGCCCCCTTATACCTGCTGCCTATCCAGCCCCCTATTGCCTGCCTGCCTGCCTATAGCCCCCCATATGCCTGCCCTTTCCTATACAGCCCCCTTATGCCTGCCTGTATACCCTCACAAGCCTGCCGGTCTACTTATATGGGGCCCCTTTAGCTATCTAAACCCTACCTATATGGCCCCTATGCCCACCTAACCCTGTTTACCTGTATGGTCCTATAGCTACCTAATCCTGCCCGCCTATATGGGCATATTGGCTACCTAATCCCTGCCTGCCTATTTGGGCAATATTGGCTACCTAAACCTTTCCTATTTGGGGCCCCCTTTTTTCTATTTTAAACCCTGCCTGCCTAAATGCACCCCTTAGCCTGGGGGGCAGGTGCTGGAAAAAGTCAGGATTCTAAGATATTTTTGTGTCTAAATCTGCTGGGAAAAGTGGTCGGGAGTTGTAATCGTTATGGCGGACTGGAACGGATGAATAAAAAAAGAGAAAGTCAACGACTGGTCAGAGAAACGTCACCTGTGAGTCACAAGAATGTAACTACACTGTAATCACTTATATGTCTGCACAGGCTGTGTACACTGCTGTCTTTCCATATATGGTCACTGTATGGAGGTAATATCAGTCTGCGAGCCTGTGTACATGCTATCTACCACTATATGGTCACTGTATGGAGTTAATATTCAGTCTGCAGAGCCTGTGTTTCATGGTGTCTTCCACTATATGGTCACTGTATGGAGGTAATATACAGTCTGCAGAGGGCCTGTATACTTTGGTGTCTACCATTATATGGTTTATGTATGGAGGTAAAATACAGTCGCAGAGCCTGTGTACACTGTTATATACCACTATATGGTCATTATTATTATTATATATTATTATTATTAGACAGTATTGGTCTTTGTGTACTGATCAGTAATAGTTGGGGTATTATTCAGTCACTATGTGGGGGTGATTTGTGGTCGTGTTCTGGGGGTATAATCAGATCCTTTTGTAAGAGCGTTATTGGTAATGTTGGTCGTGGTATAGTGGAGTTGATTGGTAGCAGTAGGCTGGTGCGATGTATGGTGAGGTATTTGCCCCTTGTATTATTTAATTATTCTAACAGCATGTCCTGGTACTGGTCGTGGTTCAGGGGGGGGGGGGGCCCCATCCAAAAGTTTGCTATGGGGCCCTGGCTCCTCTAGTTACGCCCCTGATCCACAGATTATTACATTCAAGGGTTTACTTCAATGTTCTCTCTACGCTTTTGATTTATACTGAATGTGCTCAGTGAAAGACATTAAAAATACATTTGTTTGTTTGTTATTATCTTCGTTAGACTGTGTATAACTGTGACTTGTATTACAACCAAATCACATTTTATTAGTAATCAATACAGAAATCCAAGTAATTCCAGAGGAAAGCACCTACAATAGACACACTGGAGCACATTTATCAAGGTAGATCAGAATTCTGGCATAATTTGCGGCAAAAATAACAGCATAAATGTTTTACACCACATTTACAATCTCTCAACAATGAGCCAACAACGAAGATATGACACTTCAATACACTGCAAAGTAGTCAGTGCACAGCTTGTAAAACAGTCTAAATTTAGTGTGCCCTCAAAGTAACTCACCACACAGTCATCAGTGTCTAAACCATTGGCAACAAAAGTGAATACACCACATTTTCTTATTTTCACAAGATCTCAGGTGTGAATGGCGAGCAGGTGAATTAAATTTGGTTGTATCGTTCTCACTCTCTCTCATACTGGTCACTGCGAGTTCAACATGGCACCGTCCTCATGGCAAAGAACTGTCTGAGAATATGAAAAAAAAAGAATTGTTGCTCTATATAAAAGACCAAGACCAACGTGGGATAATGATAGCTTGTGGATTCACTTGACGATAGTAATGTAGACACTTTTCAAGAATTTAGGAAAAGCAATATGAAAGTATCATCAAAGTTAAAATTTAACTTTTATTAAATATCAAAATAAGAAAACAGACTCGTATAGATATCCTACACTGCCCCTATCAGCTAAATACCGAGAGAGGTGGAGAGATAAATATACCTTTCCTAACAAAATTAGGGGTAAGGGCAACCCCAAGCAGGAAGCTATCCCTTGTGAAAATACTCTACAGTATCTCCACAGCCTAGAGCAGAGTTAGGGACCGCAATGTAATGAAATCACACAAAGTGATAAGGAAACTTCTGGCAATACACTACTAGACAATGGCAATAATATGTCTAGTGATAGCAGGTAACAGAGTAATACTCTATCCGTCAATCACACACAGAGAACATCATGACAGTCACACAAAATAGGGCCACATCTATATCCACACATGTAGCTCCCGAATCAAGACCACATAGAACTTCACATATAGCTCCAACGTGTTTCCCCCAAAAAATGTTATACATTTGTCAGGGAGACAGAGAGATGTAGAAATTTTCTACATCTGTCACTATCTGGCTTCTTAAGTAACAATAATTCCTTAGCACTCAACAGGTTTTCGTGCAAAATAGTGTTATTTATTAAATCATAAAAAGAGTAGACAATTCTCCATTATCTGCAAAGATTTATAATAAAGCAAAATGAGTAAGCCCAAGGTTTTTTAAAGGGTTGTTTTATCTTGGTAAACCTTCCTTAGTAATTTTGGAAATGCCCGAAAAATTGGAAGATCGGAGTATAGGAGGTGCCTCTTTTTTTAGGTTTGGGTTTGGGTGTCTTGCAGGGTTGTGGCAGCAACCTGGTGGCATTTGGCAAAGCAAGTATGTCTTCCCTACAGTCAAGCTTTGGTGGGGGGGAGTTTTCAGGGTTTTTTGACTTGAATGAGTGCTCCCAGCTTGTGGGGGGGCTACAGTTTTTGGGGGGGAGCCATGAATACCAACACTTTCTGGGGACATCATGTGGGAAATACTGCCCTGTGGTAAAGTTGCAAAGGGGAAGGGAATATGTTCGGCTTCATTTAAAACGGCCCCCAAAAAACACAACCCCAAAGTGCACTGCCTTGCTAAAAAAAATTGGGGGAAAAAGGTTTTGGCGGGCCCAAAAGTTGTATCCAGACCTGAATGCTATTGAGCATCTGTGGGGCTTCCTTAAAAAGAAGGTGGAGGTGCGCAAGGTCTCTAACATCCTCCAGCTCCGTGATGTTGGAGTGGAGGAGTCATGGAGGAGTGGAAGAGGATTCCAGTGGCTGCAACCTGTGAAGCTGTGGTAAACCCCGGGCCCAAGAGATTTAAAGGCGGGAAAATTAAAAAGGGGAAAGCCCCCCACAAAAATTTTGGGAAATTTGGTCACTTTTTGCCCCAATTTTCATTTGGGTATATTCACAGGGCGTCTTGGGGCACGAAACCTGTGTGGGCCCCCAAAGATCCCGTGTGTTTAAGATATTTGGTTTTCCCTTTAAAGGCGGGGCCCGGGGCCCCTTTTTCTTTCATTTTTCCCTACCGCATTTTACGGGGGGAAAGAAGGGACTTGCCCTTTTTTTCCCCCCGGCTTTTAAATAGCCCAAAGAAGAGGGCCCGGTTTTAAAACCCTTTTCATAAATTGGTGCATTGTAAAAATGTGTTTTTTTTTACACTAAGGACAGTATTATAAATATCCCCTGTGGGAGTTCAGCAGTGGACTTTAAATTCATTTTAAAAAAGGTGGTTGGCTTTTGGGAAATCTTGCTTCCTTTTACATCTTGTGGACGTTTGGGGGGCTCATGTATTTTTTTCTGTGCTTTTGGAAAAGAAAACCTTTCGGGGCCCAAAAGTTTATTTTTAAAGTGGGGAAGGCCTGATCGGGAAATTTTTTTGGGCATTCTTAGTTTTTACGTTGATGAAAACCCACCTCCCAAAAACATTATTGCAAACCAAGTTTACTGCTTCTTATTAAGTAATTAATTATTAATTAAATAATATTAGCATTTGGTAGCATTGCCCTTAAACTTGGGTTTTAAAGGGTTTTTGGTATTCTCCCCAAGATTTTCACAACAGGGGGTGGGTTTTTTTGGGCCCCATTACCCCCTGACAGAAAGGGGTGAAAATGGATTTTTGGGAAAGGTCATACTTTCTTTTTGGGAAAAAAGCCAAAAAAGGAACTTAAAATAGGGTTTGGGACCACCCAATCCTAAGACTTTTTCATGAAAAAAAAACCCTTTCCCCGGGGGGATTGCGCCTGAAGAAACTGCCTTCTTTTTTTGGGCAAAAATGAGGGGGTTTAAGAAAAATTGGAACCAAATTTTACCCCAATTTTTTTTTTTTCCCCTTTCTTAAAGGGGATTATTGAATATAAAACCCAAAAAAATTGCAGCAAATTAAAAATTAAAATAAAGGAATTAGAGGAAAAAATGCAAGTTTTTAAACCATGATAGTCAATTTTCAAAATTTGCAAAAAAATTTGGGAAAAAAAACCCTTTTAAATGTTTGGGAAAAAAATTCTTTTAGGGGGAATAAAAAAAAAAAAATTAATAGGACTTTTAAAAGGGACTACAAGAAGGGACAAGTTTATCCGGGGTCTAGAGAAAGCCAACAAAATACACGATAAATTTTAAAGAAGAAGTGGAAACTTTAAGGACAAAAGATCAGTCAGCTTTACTGATATAGAAAATAGGGGACGTTGCAACCCAGATTAAAAAAAAGGGAATGTGTTGAAAACACAAAAAATGCAAGATCTCCCAAAAAAAAACGGGGTCAACACAGAAGAAGAGAAAAAAAGCCCAAAGGGCTCCCAAAAAAACTTTTGAGAAATTATTCCCAAAAAGAAAAGGACAATGGGGAGGAAAAAAGGGACACCCCGTCATTTTTACTCCTCCATATTTTGGGGGGGCCCCAAGTGGAGGTTCTACAGGGGGGGATTTTAATTTTGCACCCTCTTGTGACTTTGATTTATTTTCCACGTTTTGGGATTATAAAAAAATTTCTGAGTTTTGCTCCCCTTTAAAAAAAATTTTTAAATAATAAAGGGGAAAATTTTCAAATAACAATTAAAAGTAAGACCCACAGACAGTGAGAATGAAAAAAATTTAATTTGTGCCCCAAAGATAAATTTGCGTTAAAAATAAATTACAAGATCTGTACAAAGAGGGGATGTAATTGGTGTTTAGCCCCCAATCAGGGAAAAAATTTTATTACAACCACCAAAACCCCAATTTTTCCCCGGGTAAAAGCAAGGTGTCCGAATTAGTTGCTTTTAAAAAATACTTTGGAGGGGGATCTTTTAAACCTTACAAAAAAAATTTAACAAAAAGGGACCCGGTAGAAAAGGCAAACAAAAATAACCTAAAAGGGGCCCAAAAAGTTGGCCCCTTCGGGAAAATTTAAAAAGAAATTTGACAACTTTTTATAAAAAAACGGTTTAAGGGGGGGGGCCACAGTTTTTCCCTGGCCCGTAGTTTCTCTAGGGTCCACAGGTACTTGCGATTCTGCGGTTTCCCTTTTCTTATCGAAAATTTAAAAGGAAAACCCTCCCAATCCCTTCCCCAAAAAAAAGGGTTGAAAACTCATTGGGGAAAGGGCCAGCATTAGGGGCTTTAACAAAAAAACTAGGTAAAATACTTAGTGGGGAAGGCCCCGGTTTTTCCCTTTTTTTTTGGTCCCCCAAAAAGGGCCCATAAGGATAAATTCCCCCCCACTTTGAAAAACCCATTTTTTCTTTTCAATTCCCTTAATGGCGCCAAAACAAATTTGGCTAGATAAACACTTGAAACCTATAGCCCAAAAACCCCCCCGGGGGGTTAAATAAGGACCTAAAGCAGGTCCCAAATGATGTCGGGAAACCCTTGGGAAAGGGGGTCAAAACGTGGATTGCCTGTGATGAGTCAGTTTGTACTGAGCTTACCACTTGAAAACTAGGGAGCGGGTTTCATTTTTTCTTCCCCAATCAAAGGGGGTTTAACCCCGGGGTTTACGGGAAATTTTCATCTTGTTTTTTTTGAGTACTTTTTTAAAAATTTAATACTTCAATTTTGAAGCATTTATTTTTTTTCAACTTATCGGTTTCCCTATGGGAGCTACCTATCCCCAATCTTTGCAAACATCAAAATTGGCCCTTTGGGGGGGAGCCCCCACTTTATATACAATGTTATTTAACCCTTTGGGGGAGTTTTATACTGTGGTATGGACGTTTAATCGAGGGAACTTTTGGGGTCTTTTGGGGCCCACGATGTGGCGCCCTTTTACCCGGTTTCCCTTTGGGAACATAAAACCAAAAAATTAGTTTAAACAAAAATTTTTCATGGTAATTGGAACCGGGTTAAAAATGCCTTTTTTTTAGATTTTTTCTCCAAAAGGGGCGAACTGTATTGAAAATTTGGGTTAGTCCCCTTTTATGGGGGAAAACCCAATTCGGGGAACTTTTTTTTTGGGGCGATAGCGGGTCCATTTTTACCACAGTGGGGGCTACCCCCTATGGAGAATTTTGTCGGGGGCCCAAAGACCCGGGGCACACGCGATAGAGATTATGCGAACAAATCAAAAGGGGATCATAGATTAAAACAGAGAGGCTATAAGAATACAGTCTTACAAAAGCAAAAAAAATAAAATCAAAAGGGAAAAAAACAACAGCAATTTTTGGTTAAAAAAAACACCCAAAAAAAAAAACAAAAACAAAGGAAAAAAATAAAAACCCTAACGAGTGTAACTTGGGATTTTCTAAACCAAATATTTGTTAAAAAAACTTTAATGAAATGAAAAAGGCTGTTTTAAGGAACCTTAAAAAATCTTACCCCAAGGGGTCCAAATTTTGTCAGTTTTTTATAGGGCAGAGGTGTTAAATGTGGCCCCAAAAGGAAACAAAACACTAAAGGGTCCATAATTTTTTCCTAGTGCCCTGACCAAAAAAAAAATCACAAGTTCGGGCTGAAATAAACCAAAAGGGTTTTTTCCCATGTGGAGGCAATGTTTTCAATCTCTGTACGGGAAAACCCAAAAAAAACTTCCACATTTAAAAAAACTAAAAAAATTTCAAAAAATACAAAATCTTAAGGTTCCCTTTTAAAAAGCGTTTGGGCATCTGGGTTTTTTATGTGGTGGAATGACTATGTGTAGTAAAAAATATGTTGGCTGTCAACTAGAAACCCAAAAAAATTTTGGTTGGGAAAAAACACCCGTATAAGGCATTAGGAATTTTAAAAATACCAGGTTTCAGGAGCGGCCAAAAATTTTTTTGTTAAAACCCCTTTATGGGGGTTGGGTCTTGCCTTTTTTTTCCCAAAGCTTTTTGAACGGTTGAAAAACCCTTCCGTGGGGGAGATTGGGAAGGGAAAGTTCGATATTGAGAAAACCCTTCCCGGATATGAAAACCCGGGCACGGTTTTTCCCCCAAGGTTTAAATTATAGAAAAAGATTATTATACATATATTTAACATTATCCCTTAGTGAGTTTTTCTGCCCCCTTTTAAAAAATTTTCCATTTGCCCGCCCAAAGGGGGTGTGTTGTTTATAAATATTGTATCGTTTATTGGGTAATGTTTTTTTTTTTAAAAACCTGGGAATTTTACCCATTGTTTTATTTTGGATCAAGAGCCTGAAAGCTTTGTAACCGTTGAAAAAGGTTGTTCTTTTTTAGCCTACTTTGTAATTCTGCCGAATTTTCACCGGAATAAAGTTTATTTTCATTCACTCACCGGTTTTTGGGGTGTATTTTTTGCTGCATAGGTGGGCGTCGCTTTCCATTTCTGTTTTTGCACTGGGGTTTTACCGCTGAGCCCCGGTGGGGCCAGGGGTTTAAGTGTCTGCAGGAGCAAGTGAGATACACAGAACGGGATAAGAGCAGCAAGGGGGTGGCCTATAAATTTTCCCTTTATTTTTTGAGCCATGTTTGTAGGTTGCCTTGGGTTGCCCCTGCCTTTTTTGCTTTTGTTGTTTAAATTTTTTAATAGAAATTTAGATAAGGTTTTATGATGGCCCCCTCCAAAAAAATTGACTTGGTTTTCCTTAACCCTTGGGATCCTTTTGGCAGTATGCTCCCGGGGCATTGTCCATTTGGAAGAAACCCCTTTCCCCCCCCCCAAAACTTTTTTAAATTCTTTGGTTATGTCTTGAGTTTTTGGGTTCAGTATGGCCACATTTCTTTTTCCCCATGATGCCTTTTTTTTTATAAAGTGCCCGTCCCTCCTGGAGCAAAAAAAACCCCCCAACTGCTGCTGTGAGCCCTTTTTTACAGTTGGGGTTTTGGGGTTTTTAGGTTCCAAGCTTCCCCTTTTTTCCCCCAAAAAATAACAAAGGTTAAAATTTCGCCAAACGGTTCCAAAATTTTTGTTTTGCCAGACCCAGGACATGTTTTTAAAAAAATTTTAGGTCTTTATTTCCTGTGTGCATTTTCAAACATTAATTGGCTTTTATTTGTTTCTTTTGGGTAAAGGGTTCTTCTTGGCAGAGTGGCCTTTCAGCCCTTTTTTGATTTTAAGGGACTCATTTCAATGTGTTTAATTTACAAAATTTACCCGCTTCCGGGCCCGCATCTTTACAAAGGGTTTTTTGGGTTTTGTTTTTTGGGTTGGGTTTTCACATATCGGACCAAAGCCTTTTATTTTGAGACACAGAACCCATTTTCCTTCATTTGTGGTATTTTGGCTGGGGCATTCCCATCGGTTTGTACTTGCATTTAATTGTTTGTACGATTTAATGAGGCACCTTCAGGTATCTGGAAATTTCACCCCAAAGGTTTATCCGACTTGTGCAAGTCCCCAACCCAAAATTCTTTTTCCTGAACTTCCCTTTGGGCTTTTTTTTTTTTCCTTTTTTTTTTGTCTTTTTGTTTTTCCCGTTGGGGATGGTTTTCTTTTTTTTAAAAACAGAAGCAGGGGTGTTTTTGTTGTGCATTTTAAATACAAACCAAGGGTGTGTCTCTTAAATTAAAATCGTGTTGCCAATAAAAACAGAAGCTTCCAAAGACCTTTACCTCAATATATTGGGTTTTTTTAAAAATGTTTAAAAACTTTGTAATCCTAGTGATGTAAAATTTTGACTTTGCGAAAGTAATAAAAATGCCTTTTTAAAAATTTTTCTCTTCATTATTTTTGGGCATTTGGCCCAAAAATTTAAAAAATTGTTTGGTTTTCCCAATTGATTTAAAATGGGAAATGGTATATTTTTTTGTTTCATTTCAGATAGTGAGGGAAAAAAAGCCTTTGTGTCTTTTTTTTTTGTGTTTGTAAAATTATTTGGGTTTAACTGTTTAAGTATTTATTTACTTGAATATATTTTAAAATTTTCCTGTAAAAATTTTTTACTTTTGACTTGTACTTTTTTAAAGCGAACCTTTTAAAGGGGTTTTTTGGGTACCCTGCTTAAACCCCAGGAAATGATTTTAAAAAAAAAGAAAAGGTGGCACTGAAAGATGGCTCGGGGTTTTGTATGTTAATATAATTTGAAGCCGGACTGCTGAGTGCAAAGCAGATAATGTACTAAAAGAGAAAGTGAAAGTATTGCTTTTCCCCGCTCGCATACAGGATTTTTCCCAAATTTTTTCTGTAACCAAACCCTTTTAGTGAAAACTGTTAATTAAATGTAAACGAAAGTGCAGAATCTTTGTTAAAACCCCTGGGTTTTTTAGGCAAACCAAGCATAGTTTTGGAAGCTTGGGAGTGTTTCCCTTAAAATTTTAAAAAAATTTCTATTTAGGGCAAAGGAAATCAACATAAAAAAAAGCCAAATTTTAATTTTTAAAAAGTTTATCAAACAAAAATTTTTTATCATCAGTAATAATAAAAAATCAACATGTACACCTTACTATGACCCCCCCACGGGGAAAAAATGTTAAATAGATTTGATATTTCTTTTCAAGCAAGAGAAAGCCAAATGGCTTTAGTGGAAAGGTTGCTCTAGTTTTAATATTTCGGGCTGATGGGTTTCCCTTTTTGTGGTTTGCTTTATTAAAAAACCCCAACACCCAAAAAAAAAAACATTTCGCTGAATGAAACATAAAAAAATTTACTAAAAGGGAAAATTTTTTAAGGGCTCACTAGAACAGATGTAAAAAAGTAATACCTTTTTTTTTGGGGAAAAAAGCTCTATTCATTAATGTTTTCCCCCTTTAAAGGGAGGGTTTTTGACCCTCAAAAGCTGACCAAAAAAAGGGGGGGTTGTAAACCATTCCCCCATTTATTTAAAACATTTGGAAAATTTTTGCTTTACTTTGGAGAACCAAATGCAAAAGGAATATATAGGTTGCTGGGGGGATTAGCTGTTTTGAAACCCGTTTTCTCTATAAAGAATTTGGGAAATTAGAAAAAATTTTTAAATATTATAGTTCTTTAAAATAGAAGAACATATTTTAAAATTTTTATTGTAAGAAACAAAGTAATGGAGGATAGGATGGCTCTTCCACAACAAGCTTACATCTACCTGTTGGATAAACAGTAGGCATTCAAGTTAGAATGGAGGTACGAATGAGTCATCAATATTTGGTGAGATTCATATCTAATTCTGAAGTTGGATTCTATAGTCTAGTAACTCAAAGAGGCGCATTTCAGTTCATAGAGCAGCCTGGGAGAAATCTTTTAGTTAGGCACGCAGTTTAGCAAAAGGTTCAAGAGAAAGTGGCAAGAATGGCTTAGTTGCTTTTTTGTGGAATGGACCTGGATTTCACTTTCCAGTTTATGGGAAGTCAATGAAAACATTGGAAGATAGAGACTTTTTTTAGACTTTGAAGCTAGGGTGGAATATACTTTATTGGTGTTATGAATTTGGACATTGTAGGGTTTAGAGATTTAGGGCGCCCAGGCGGCAATTGTTTGCGTGCATTAGTAGCGTAGAATGCGCCTGAATCTATGAACCCTGTTCTACTGTGGGTCATAGATTTAGGGCTTTCTAGCTACAAAGCGACAATTCTGGCTCAGGTAAACCACTTTTAAAGTGGTCTACCTGTTCCAGCAACCTGTTACAATCCATAGACTTGAGCCCGTCTTCTGATTGTACCATTTATATTTACCGCCCGTTTCCAATCCATGTTAAATTACATATAAAGTAGCTCCTCATTTGATTGGATAGTTCATATTTGCCGCTTTCCTCCCATTGGTCCTTTCTTTTCCTTAGTTTATTTTTAGTGATATAGTTATTTATTTAAGTTTTTCAAGATTAACAGTTTCTTTTACATAATTTTTAATCAGTAGAACATTTTATTTTATTATTTATTATCTTTCATACAACCAGGTTTAAGATGTATTGTGATATTTCAGCTTCACGTTATGCCGATAGTCGATTCGTTTCACACTTCTCTTCTTTTTCCAGACTCACGTTCTGATCCTATAGTTATCTTTTTTCTCGCCGCTGAGAAGCAGTTCCAATCACTCAATTACCAGTCAGCGCGTGCTGTCTCTTCTTCCTTTGATGCAATCAATGATGATACTTGAGTGACAGCTTAATCTTCAAATTAAACCCCTTTGTTGACTGTTATGTTGACTTATGTAAAGTTAACAGTTCATTTAAATACCCATGTATGTTTAAATCTTTGTATTACCCTTGAAATAGCGCTGGTATACAGCGAGAAACGCATCGGGTTGTTTTAGTCTTATGTTTTTAATGGCATGAGGGCATACTACTCTTGCACTTTTTAGAAAATAAAGGACGATTTTAACGATGAAGCCATTGGCTTTTTTTGGGATTTCCACGTGCGCCGGGTCTGCCACTTTTTCTCCTGCTTTCCATACGGACTCAGCATTCATCCGAGCGCTGAAGTGCATCTGACCTGCGGCTGCCGTGTTAAGGGCTACGGAACCAAAAAGCCCCGTAAACGCATATGAGAGTTGTGCCTATAAAATAGGAGCACAACCTCAATAGGTGAGCACATCCACAACTTATTTTTATTCATATTTTCCCAAATTTACATCACCATTGTGCGCCCCTTTGTGATTTTTCTTTTTATTTGTGTTCCAGCAATAATGCGCCTGGATTTGCCCTTCAAAAGTCATATATGTGTAGCTTCGTATGGTTGTGGTGCAACACTCCTCCAGCACGCCCTTGATCTCAGATGCATTACAAAGTGCTGCAGGCGCTTTGTAATGTGCCTAATATTGGAGTGCGCTTCATTAACAATATAGTGAACAGGGCTGCACCAGTTTTTGGGCTGAAAAGCCCCATACATACATGTCGCCCTTAGTGAATGTCTGGAATGAGGGAAGAATGGGCATGAGTTAAGAAGGGTGGACACAATAAGGCTGACAAAAACCAAGAAGTATGGTACAGTTGTATTGCACAATTTAATTGTAGGTCGACAATATTTAATTTAAAAGTTTCAAACTGTAAAAGGTTACGAGTCATTTTTTGGTCTATGACTATTTTTGGCATTCATCAGACATGTAGTGAGCTAGTAAGCATAACTTTAGCAAGATGAAGCCATACTTAAAGGGTTCCAATGCATTGCTAAAGTCTCCCTACCACCGGGCCGCGGACGACGGGTCCGGCCAAGTGTGGCGACCGCCCTAGGGCGTACTCTGCTATCCTCAGGGGGCGCAGGGCCCGACCAGCGGGGCTCCGGGTCCTTCAAGGGCTGAAGACGCCGCGGCTCGTGGCCCGCTCTGCGGAAAGTAGCATGCGAAGCTCCCTCTCGAGCGCATCGTCGGGCCTGCTCCCGGAGGATCGCGGGACCTCCGGGTGAGCGCGGGCCGACACAGCGGGCCCGGGCTCATAGTGTGAGGACCTGCCTGGGCTCCATAGCGGCCCTGCCTCAGTGGCACCTATCGCGTGAGTGCTATGCTCTTACCCCATATGGACGCGTGGCCCCATAAGCGCTGACCCCCGCCGCCAAAAACTGCGAGTATTCGCATGTTCCCCTATAAGCCTGCCTGTAGCCCTATAGCCTGCTGTAGCCCATATATGCCTGCCTGTAGCCCCTATAAGCCTGCCTGTAGCCCTATATGCTGCCTGCCCCATAAGCCGCCTGTAGCCCCTATAAGCTGCCTTGGCCCTATAAGCCTGCTGTGCCCCATAAGCCTGCCTGTAGCCCCTATATGCCTGCCTGTAGCCCCTATAAGCCTGCCTGTGGCCCCTATAAGCCCGCCTGTGGCCCCTATATGCCTGCCTGTGGCCCCTATAAGCCTGCCTGTAGCCCCTATAAGCCTGCCTGTAGCCCCTAATAAGCCGCCTGCTGGCCCCCTATATAGCCGCCTGTAGCCCCTAAGACTGCCTGTAGCCCCTATAAGCCTGCATGTAGCCGCTATAAGCCTGCCTGTGGCCCCTATTAGCCTGCCTGTAGGCCCTATAAGCCTGCCTGTAGCCCCTATAAGCCTGCCTGTGGCCCTATAAGCCTGCCTGTGGCCCTATAAGCCTGCCTGTGGCCCCTATATGCCTGCCTGTAGCCCCAATATGCCTGCCTGTAGCCCCTATATCCCTGCCTGTGCCCCGATAAGCCTGCCTGTGGCCCCTATATAGCCTGCCTGTGGCCCCATAACCTGCCTGTGTGCCCCTATAAGCCTGCCTGTAGCCCTATAAGCCTGCCTGTGGCCCCTCTCATTATCCTGCCTGTGCCCCCAAATGCCTGCCTGTGGCCCCTATAAGCCTGCCTGTAGCCCCTATAAGCCTGCCTGTAGCCCTATAAGCCTGCCTGTGGCCCCCATATGCCTGCCTGTAGGCCCTATAAGCCTGCCTGTAGCCCCTATAGCTATATACATCTAGCCTGCCTGTGCCCTATAAGCCTGCCTGTGTCCCCTATAACCTGCCTGTAGCCCCTATAAGCCTGTGCCCCATAACCGCCTGCCTGTAGTCCCTATAAGCCTGCTTAGCCTATAAGCCTGCCTGAGAGACCCATATGCTCCTGTGGCCCCCATATCCTGCCTGATGGGCCCTATAAGCCTACCTTACCCCTATTAAGGCCTGCCTGTGGCCCTATAACCTGCTGAGGCCCCATATAACTGCCTGTGGCCCCATACGCCTGCCTGTAGCCCTATAAGCCTGCCTGTGGCCCCCATAACCCTGCCAGTGACCCCCATATCCTGCCTGTGGCCCCCATAATGCCTGCCTGTAGCCCCTATATATACCTGCCTGTAGACCCCTATAAAGCCTGCCTGATGGCCCCATACTGCCTGCCTGTGGCCCTATAAGCCTGCCTGTGGCCCCTATAAAGCCTGCCTGTAGCCCCTATAAGCCTGCCTTTTGGCCCCCATAACCCTGCCTTTTAGCCCCTATAAGCCTGCCTGTAGCCCCTATAAGCCTGCCTGTGGCCCATAATGCCTGCCTGTGGCCCCCATAATGCCTGCCTGTGGCCCTATAAGCCTACCTGTAGCCCCTATAAGCCTGCCTGTGGCCCTATAACCTGCCTGTGGCCCCTATATAACTGCCTGTGGCCCCATACCCCATCCTGTAGCCCTAAAAGCCTGCCTGTGGCCCCCATAAGCCTGCCTGTGACCCCCATATGCCTGCCTTTTGGCCCCCATAATGCCTGCCTGTAAGCCCCTATAAGCCTGCCTGTAAGCCCCTATAAGCCTGCCTGTGGCCCCCAAATGCCTGCCTGTAGGCCCAAAAAGCCTGCCTGTTGCCCCCTTCTATATACATGCCTGAGCCCCTATAGCTATATACCTGCCTGTGTGCCCCTATATACCTGCCTGAGCCCCAATAGCTATATAACCTGCCTGAGAGTGACCCGGTGTCTATATACCTCCTGAGAGTGACTCTATATCTATTTACCCTTGTCTAACTGAGGGGACTATATACCTATAAATTAAAGGAGTTGGCTGGAAATTTAGGATCTAAAATATTTGTGTCCAAATCTGCAGGGACGAGTATTGGCCGGGAGCAATCAGCATGAAGGTGTGAACCGGATGGAGAAGAAAAGGGAAAGTGAACGACGCTGATCAGAAATGATGTCTCCTGTGAGTCACTAAATGTAACTGCAGTGTAATCACTTAGATTTCTGCAGAGCGTCTACATACAACTAGTATCTACCACTATCTGTTCACTGTATGGCGGTGGTATATGTAATCAGAGCCTGTGTACAGCTGATAGTCACATGTGGGGGTTGTGTTTGGTCAGGGTCTGGCAGGATTATTTGATCCTTAGGTAGGAATAGTTTTGGGTCTTGGTTTTGTAGGAGTATTTTTAGTAACAATCATTCGTCTGGTAGATTTGCTCCATGTATCGGTGGATTATTCGGTGACTGTTATTTAGGGGTATTACACTGTCATACGGAGGGGAGCGATTTTGAAAAAGCAAATTTGTCAGGGCTGATTTCCATTGTGCAGTGACTGCTGAGGAGATGGACGGGAGCTATGTGGGATACGCAGAAAATTAGTGACAGGACCTGGCGCAGGGGTGAGAGGACTTGGGGTGAGGGGGCCTTTGTGGGACGCGCGGGAGGGGGGCGCCATGGCTGTACTCGCCTAGGGCACCAAAATGCCTTGTCCCGGCCCTGCTACCACCTTCCATTGTGCTTAAATAGAAAATTAGCCCATTCTCCAGCGCTGCCAGAACTCAAGTGTTCCCGCCTGGTCCCTCACTGATGACGTAATGTTCATTTATCACATAATATGACCTCTATTGTCAAATGCTGTACTTGCAGGCATGTTCCTGCGAGGGCCAGAGATTGGTTGCAACTTCATGTGATCCATGAAGGTGACTTTATCAGTGTCTTAGCAGGGCTGGAACGGTGGTGATGGGAGAGGTTATAGGTTAATTTTCTGTCTTAGCATGGGGGAGGGAGGATAGGGAGGTTTTTTCAAAATCTTGGAAAACCCATTTAAGAAGAGGCTTGTAAATTTTGGTTTTACCTGGATACAGGTGATTTGAGACCAAAATTGGAGCATAGTCTGACAAGTCTAATTGTGTAACAAAAAATAAAAAATTTGGCTAAGAACTAAACAACTAAACAAAAAAGGGGCAGAGTAAGCAACACCATTCTAAAAACTAAAAGGAAAACCACAAGTGTACAGTGTCCTGAACGGCTAGAGAGTGAAGGGTTTGTAACACTTGAGGGAGGTACAAGAAAAAAGGGATTAATGAAGAGTAAAAGGAGGGGGTAACATTTAGATTTTGATCCAGGAGAATGCTGATTATTTTTTTTTTAATGCAATTTAATGCAAATGTTTAGGATAAAATGAAAAGCTGACCATGACTATTAGACTTTTGTGTTTGGAGCCTGTCAATTTCCAAAATATACAAACTGACGTGGGGGGCACACAGATGGACTCAAGTGGATGGCTCCAGTAGGAACCAGCAAAATTGATTATTCTGCCTTCAGCAGTCACTTTTTCAATAATTTATACCAGTTTTGGCATAATCTGGCAGTGTGCAGCCTGTGCTGCCAGAGATGAGTACACCCACCACTGATTGACAGTTTTCTACCTAGTTTCAGTTTTGTACAGAAAACTGTCAATTAGCAGTGGGCGACTTGGACAAGTGGTCACTCATGAATAAATTGGGCTCATCTCTGTCGGTGGGGCTGCGCTGGCTGATTTGCTAAGTAAATTCTCAAAAACTGCTGTGAGTTATAGAATAACTCTCTGTCCACACAATGAGGATTTCTAGTGGGATTTCACACGGATTGTGCCTAGAAATCCTCATAAACTGAAAGAAAATGATTCCGTTGACCTTAACAGAAAATACGCGTTGTAGTTCAGACAAATCGTGTTTTCGGCACACAGTTTTTAAAACCGAAGCGCAGTCATAAAACTCTTCACATTTTCATTCTTTGCTCGTATTCCACGTGGAAAATGCATGGAAAATTACTATTAATGTCAATGGGATGGCTAAAATCTTCATGCAATAAACTCCAAACATTTTACATGTATTGCATGTGGTTGTTAACGCAGATCCACATCCAAAACCAATAGGCATGAACTGGATTCTTTCTGACTGCAAACCGCCTGTAAAACCAAATCCAAAAAACACATCTAAATGCACATGCAATAAACAGGTACCTGAGTAAAAAAAAATTCACACTTAAATTTAATCTGTCGTGTGAATGTACCCTAAGTGGTAGAAACAGCCTGACTGTTACTATTTATGCTGTGAGGGCAGCAAAATCAACATGACAAGCTCTCTTTAATAGACTGTAAGTCAAAATGTTTCTGGCTCAGTTAATTGTTATAACATGCTTAAAATAGCTCAAAATATTGACAATGTCCTGTTAATACCATTATTGACAGACCATGTTAGATATGTTCTGTTTCTTTAGTTTTCTTTTAAGAAAATCATAAAAAATCTGTGTAATTATTTTAGGCGAATAACGTTCTTACCATTGATTAAATGGCGCAATTAGAATTATTTTATTGAGTTGTTGGAATATAAAAACTTGGTAGCAGGGAGGTTGCCAGTACAAGTTGCGGTCTGGATTACAAACCATAGTATTTAATTTGTAGCTGATTTATAGCATGCAGATTCTATGCCAATACTAGATAAAATATGCAGACAATCTTCAAGCCAAGTAGTTGGAAGTGAAATTTCAAGTTAATGGCAGTGTCAGCTGATTTCCACACATTTTCATTATTTAAAGGGGTTGTCGCACTACAAGGATTGCTTTTTATGTTAAAGATCTTGCAAAAACAAGTCACTTTGCAATTTGTGTCCATTAACACTGTCCTACCTATTCATAGATATCCCCTCTTGTATGTGCTGCATCACCTCTTCAGGTCGCTATAGCTACAGACCTGTTTGATCTATCCTGATAGACTGCCAGCACTGGTTGCTATAGCTACAGACCCAGCTTATACTGCAGCCTATTGGAAGCCTTTAAACATGCCCCTGAATTCAAAATGAAACCAAGAAAACAGGACTGAGGTAAGATGACTCAAAGTAGTGAGACAACCCCTTTAAAGCTACTCTCTAGTCTGAGGGTTGGAAGTCTTTGTAAACCACCCATGGAGTATATCAACCACTAGTGGGGCATTAAAAAAATAAGTAACCGCACTTTCCCAAATATTGCCACTGCAGGGAGGCAGAAGTCACAGTGACCATGATCCTCCTTTGCTTTCAGCTTAAAAAGATCTCAACATGTAAAAAAAGCTCTTACAAAGCTCTACTTATACCTCCTTTATTTTTCTCTTTGTCTACAGAGACATGACAAATCTGTACCTTCTAATTAGGCCAGATTTACAGTCCTGTTTAGTTTCAGTCCTGTTCAGGATCTCCAATGCGGGTATCTTTTTGAAAACCTTGTAAAGGTATCCTAATGGAACCTGCAATAGATCTATAGGGTAAACAGAACAAAAATAATCAGTTTTCACTAAGTTTGCTTTGTTTCTCATATGTATACACTTCGGCTATTGTGTCCGGCACAGAAAGCGCCTACAGTTGGGAATCAAAGAAAAATGTAGACCAATAGTGATAATGTTTTCCTTATTGTTCCCTATAAATCTGTTGGAATACTGAACAGGAGACCAGTGAGGGTGGAGACGCACCTGGCGCTGCACTGCTCGGACAGTGAAGGCAAGTGGCAAGATGAACTTACATTTAGCCACTTGCCTTCTATGTGGAAATTTGACATGGAGATCGGGGTCCAGTCTGGCCCAATGGGCCAGTCCGAGCATGGGTTCAGAGATCACTATATTTACTATTTTGCTATAGGCAAACTTAAACTCTATCAGTTCTCAATCTATAAAACACTAAAACGTAACTTTTATTACGTATAACACTTAACCTCTATACACACTATTTAAAACCTGATTTCTAATCTCGCAATTTATCCCTTTCTGCTTCTGAAATAATAACTCCTTTTCTATTATCAAGTCTGGTGGAACACCACCTACTAACAGGAAAGCCTTATATATACAGTAATTTACTAACTCCAGTAAGGGATCCCAAGCATCCTACTTGGGCGGTCATCCCTAATCTAATGGACATAAACTATATAAGGTTTCCTTGTGATACTCTCTGCAGTGGGTGACACTTGTAGACAGAGGTGAGAAATCACAATTTAAAATGTCATGACTGACCTCCCCAACATGTTTCACCAGCTAAACTGGCTTCATCAGGGCGTAGAGGTCCGGTCCCATGTGGTCTGAGCTCACTTCCTTTTATATCATGTTAGGTACACACCCTATTCAGGTGCTCACCAATTAGCCATCAGAGATTCCACAAAACCCACTTCCCCTTCCACTCTCCTGCATGCATACAGATACTATGTGCCGCTGCTGCTGCCACTGCCACCATGCTCCCATAAACAACATTCCTCAGACAAGTTCATCATCTCCATAGCGGGCATGCACCCTATCTTACCATGCCGCCTGCGCCCGCATACTGTATCAATGAAGATATCTGCCCTGACTGTGATGGACTTCCGTCCAATTTCTCTCATATTATTGCGTCTGCGTGGCTCACTTAGAACGGACTAAGCAGAATAGGCGTTACATTCCACAGCACACTACCAGCTTTATCACCTCCCATGAACCCCTTCTCCTCCATGTCTAATATGCATATTCATAGGGAATACATACTCCATTGTACTGTACACTATTGTCAAAGTCTCTTCCCATAAACCACTTCTCCTCTGTATCTAATGTACATATTCATTTTAATAAAGCTATGCAAATTCATAGGGAATACATAGGGAATACATACTCCATTGTACTGTACACTATTGGTTAGCCCCCCCCCCCCCCCTCCTGCAACTTCATCTCCCACCTTCCCCATTAAAGATTCTTTCTTACAGATCACGGCTAGTTACCCAATTTATCACGCCACAATGGGAGGTGAAGTTGCGGAAGGGGGGCGGACTAACCATAGGGCCTGTAGCTTTATTAAAATGAATATGTATATTAGATACAGAGGAGAAATGGTTTATGGGAAGAGACTAAGGCAATAGTGTACAGTACAATGGAGTATGTATTCCCAATTAATATGCATATTAGACATGGAGGAGAAGGGGTTCATGGGAGGTGATAAAGCTGGTAGTGTGCTGTGGAATGTAACACCTATTCTGCTTAGTCCGTTCTAGGTGAGCCACGCAGACGCAATAATATGAGAGAAATTGGACGGAAATCCATCACAGTCAGGGCAGATATCTTCATTGATACAGGGCGCGGGCAGCATGGTAAGATAGGGCGCAAGCCTGCTATGGAGATGGTGTACTTGTTTGAGGAATGTTGTTTATGGGAGCATGGTAGCAGTGGCAGCACATAGTATCAGTATGCATGCAGGAGAGTAAAAGGGGGAATGGGTTTTGTGGATTCTCTGATGGCTAATTGGTAAGCACCTGAATAGGGTGTGTACCTAACATGATATAAAAGGAAATGAGCTTAGACCACATGGGACCAGACCTCTAACCCCTGATGAAGCCAGTTTAGCTGGTGAAACATGTTGGGGAGGTCAGTCATGACATTTTAAATTGTGATTCCTCACCTCTGTCTACAAGTGTCACCCGCTGCAGAGGGTATCACAAGGAAACCTTATATAGTTTATGTCCATTAGATTAGGGATGACTGCCCAAGTAGGATGTGTGGGATCCCTTACTGGAGTTAGTAAATTACTGTTTATATAAGGCTTTCCTGTTAATAGGTGGTGTTCCACCAGACTTGATAATAGAAAAGGAGTTATTCTTTCAGAAGTAGAAAGGGATAAATTGAGAGGTTAGAACTCAGGTTTTTAAATAGTGTGTATAGCGGTTAAGTGTTATACATAATCAAAGGTATGTTTTAGTGTTTTATAGATAGAGAACTGATAGAGTTTAAGTGTGCCTATAGCAAAATAGTAAATATAGTGATCAATAGTCACTCTCTGTTCTCTTGCGAGATTCCCATTT
This sequence comes from Phyllomedusa bahiana, assembly GCA_025379985.1. Lineage (NCBI taxonomy): Eukaryota > Metazoa > Chordata > Amphibia > Anura > Hylidae > Phyllomedusa > Phyllomedusa bahiana. Next base: position 88,617 of record JAODAL010006241.1, on the reverse strand, counting down.
TTTTGGAGACTATTTGGGTTCAGAGATGGCACAATCCGTGTCACACGAAATGTCTTGGCTTGTCACCTTTGACATGCATGTCATAGTTTTGCCATCACTTATCTATGTTAATGACAAGTTTTAACCCTTAGAGCTTAGTAGCTTCTGTAGTAGCTATAAAATATAAACCTTTTGCAGTCATATCAATGTAACAAGTAAAGCTAGGAATAGCAGAACTGATATGCCAACCACTGCTATAGAACCACCCACATCCTGAGCAGAAAGTGTGAGCCTGATGCTGCCTGTGGCTCTGTGAAACAGCATGGTGAGATAACCTCTTTAAAACCATGATCTGCAAAGTGACCAAAATCATTACATGCAGATAAAGAATGCAAGGCATGTTGTGAATTCCTTAACATGCTGCAGCACTCCAGATAACATAGCAAATATTAGAATATCAGTTGTGGTCAACTATGGGATACATTTGGAAACAGGACCTTCTCAGAGCTCCTCAGACAACATTTGATGTATTTTATGTAAAAAGCATGATTTTATAGACAACCTACAGGGAAAGTGTGTGCAATTCTTTCTGTAGCATAATATTAATATTATTAAGTTTTGCCTCATTTCGTCACTAAAGACGGGAATTAGTTTGACACAGTGTAAATTGCTGTAATTACTCAGACAAAGGGGAGTTTGATTAGCAGCACTGTATTTTACTTTCTGTGCACTGTTACTTTTTTTCCGATAGGCATGTTTCTTGTGTGTTGATGCAGTGAAAATATTGTGATAAGCCTTTTGTCTATTTATGGTCTATGTGCTCTTTTCTTCTAACCTCCACTTTATGGCTTTAGTATTCTTTTGCTTTTTTCCTTTTATCTTTTTGTGTTGTTGACAGTCCGCACCACCTCTCATCATTGCCATTCCCTGATACTTATCGCAGGTTGTACTGAGTTCACATTTCACATTGATATATTGGAAACTATTACTCAGGCTAGATTACAAAGCACTAAACATGAAACCCTTATTACTTTCAAACAGTAACTATAGTATTCACAATTGCTAGCCGTTGTAATTTTTATGTATGTAATTATTACAAATGTAAATGGCCATGTAAATGTTACCCAATAGTGTTGTTGACATCTAACATGCTCATGTAATCACATGTTCGGCCATAGATGCGGTACCATAAGTGCAATAACTAAAGTATAGTGTAAAACCAATTTGTCACATGGTCATGGGTATGGATTCAAGGCGTGTGGAACAGTTGCGGTCATCCCTGCTAAATCTTCAACAATGGAGAATCGGTGGTATGTTGGAGGAGAGTTGTGCCATCCTTATGTACAACTAGATAAGGTGAGTGGACATATACTGTATAATATATTCCTTCGCCTTAAAAACGTACTATATAAGGGAGCGCCTATGTTCTCGTTTTTCTTTTTCTTTCTTGCATGGTTATGTAAAAGGGATAGATTTTTTACACCAATAGTAATTTGTCTTGATAAAGATATTTATTAAGCAGCATCATTCATATGGAAGGCTCTAAGTGTTGTTTCTTGGATGATTATTCACCCACATTTACTAAGACTAGCCTATATTATGCCAAGTGAAAAGGGTTGTGTAAGCCTAGGTAGGCTTACTGTAACGGTAGGCTTGAGGTGTAGATCCACTGGACCACCGGAAGCGGTGGTATAAACCACGATAGGAAGCGAAGTCTAAGTAGGTCCGGAATTCACCAGAGCCCGCCGCAAGACAGGTTGGGCTTGCTGTGGCGGAACAAGTCGCTACCCATGACGAGGTGTAGCGTGGTACAAAATCGTGTAGGAAACTCAAACTCGGGGACAGGCAAGAAGGTCAGGATAGGCAGCAATCGTTCATGGTCAAGGGACAGAGGTAAATGGAACTGATACACGGGAACGACAGGAACAACTTTTAGACCGCTTTCTCGCATAGGCTAGGGCACTAAGGATTTGATGGGGAAGTCAGAGACAGGCTGGGTAATATAGGATCAGTACCCAGCAATTATCCAATTACCGACTCGCTGACCCTTTAAATTTCACAAGACTGGCGCCTACTCACAGGTACAGCGGGACCACAGTGCACCTACGACTTGGAGTTAGAGTTGCAGGGGCACCCATAACAGTACCCTCCTCTTTGGCCTTCCCCTCTTCATGGCCTGGAGAAATTTCAGAAGAAGCTTACGGTCTGGGGTGTTGTCCTCCGGCTCCAAAGACCTTCGTTTTGCCCGAACCCCTTCCAGTCAACAACTGTCACTTCCCCCTGATCGTCTTCATGGCCAGCATCTCTTTCACGGCAAAGACATTAGTGATATCAGCCTCAGGAGAAAGAGATGCAACTTTCTGAGACAAACGATTTAGGATAAGGGGTTTAATCCTTTAACAATAAATGACGTATGAGTTTGTCGTAGTGCCGGCAAGGAGATTTGATCACGCTGCGATCTCCCTACATAGCCATTGGGTGTTAGCTGCTAATTGCAGCTAACACTCGGCAATTACAGTGCAGGAGGGCGCTGCCACCATCCCGCGCTGTTTAACCCCTTAGATGCAGCGGCAATGATGGCCACAGCATCTAAATCAATGAGAAACGGTGCCATGCACTGTTCCTCACTGCGATCGAGGCACCCACGATGAAATTGCGGGGCCCAGATCGCTTAACATGGCCTTGTGTAGGCTTCCCTCGCTGCCATGTTTTCGATTTCCCTTTGGAGACATAGGTTCTCCTCACGTCGTCGTGACTGTTCTTGCTGGGTCAGATGGGCTCTGTACACTTGCATGGGTTCCTCAACAGGATGTCGTGGAGGCAACAGCAGAGGCTTTTGAAACACCAGAGCCAGACAGGGTAGATGGCGCAAGTGGTGTGGTTGGCATTTGTGACGGAGTTCCTCCTGTCTCTCGAAAAACACACATCATTGTGGGTGGCTAAGTGAATAAGCTTACTCAAGGAAGATAGAAGGTCCTGTGCAACTAGCACATCCTTTACTTGTCTGGAGAGCCCTTTTTTAAACGTGCCACATAAGGCAGCATCGTTCAAAGAAAATTCAGAGACTTGATGCAGGTTCAGGAACGCTGTTTTGGCATTGGATGCACACATAGGTTCCTCAAAGACATTGCAGAATTCCACTAAGAAAGACTGAAGATTAGCTGTCAATGGGTTGCTTCTGTCCCAAAAGGGGAGTGGCCCAAGTCAGGACTTTCCTGGAGAGAAGGCTGATCATGAATGCCACCTTGGAACGTTCGGTTGGAAACTGGTTGGCCATCAGTTCCACATGCATGGAGTAATGCGTAATGACCCCCTGCAGAGTTTAGGGTCACGGTCAAACTTCATCGGCAGAGACAATCGGAACTTGGGACCAACAAGTGCCCCAGGAGTCGTAAAAGAGACCACTGGAGAAGACTGTGGCTGCTGCATCATAGCAGACAGTTGATTCAGTTGCTGCGCCTGTTGCACAATCTGCTGGGACTGCTGAGCCACGATTGTGGTGAGGTCTGCAAAGCTCGGCAGAGGCACCTTGGTGGGATCCATGGCCGAATCCAACTGTAACGGTAGGCTTGCCATAACGGCAGACCTGAACTGTGGATCCACTGGACCGCCACAGGTGGTGGTATAAGCCACCCCAGTGAGCAGAGTCTAAGAAGTTGCAATATTTACCAGAGCATGCTGAAAAGGAGGTTGGGCTTGCTGCGGCAGAACACTGCCAGGTCACTACCCCTGACGCGACTTATTTGCGGTGGCAGATGAGGTGTAGCGTGGTACAAAATCATGACGCAAACTTGTAGTCGAGGACAGGCAGGAAGGTCAGAACAGATGGCAATGGTTCGTGGTCAAGAGACAGAGGTAAATGAAATTGGCATATGGGAACGACAGGAACAACTTTTAAAATGATTTCTCGCATAGGCTAGAGCACTAAGGATTCCGTGAGGAAGTCAAAGACAGGCTGGGCAATATTAGACCAGTGCCCAGAAATTATCCAATTACCTGTGCGCTGGCCCTTTAAATTTCACAAGACCAGTGCATGCGCGCTCTAGGGAGCAGGACCATGCCTGCCCCCCAGCAGAGATGGAGCAGAGAGCGAGGAGAGGTAAGTCACAAGTGTCAGGGACGAAATTGCGAGTGCTCCTAAGGCCGGACATATGCGAGCACCCGGGACCTTGAGTGCACCTGCGACTCGGAGTTAGAGTTGTTGCAGGGGCACCCGTAACAGGTTGTGGGAGATATTTCACAAAATATATTTAAAACAGACGTCTCTTAATAAATTTGACAGATTTTGACCTCTTGGACAAACAGGAATCTTCATATGCCTGCTATAAGCTGATAGATTTGGCCTATAAATTCATACCATTTTCCTTCAGTTAATAAATGCAGCCTAAGCTATGTTTCCTGGGAAACTAGGCCAAATTTATTGTCATGTTTCAAAGTTAACACAATTGGACGAGTCACATTTTACAGCAAAAATGTGTGTAAACGCTTTGATAAATGTAGGCTGATATTTTTTACATTTTTATAGAGATCTACATAAGACAGTATAATTGATTTGCCAGGTTCATGGCTATTTAGCCTCCAGGAAAATAAATGGAAAAAAGAATTTTATGAAGAGTTCTGCTTACCTCCTGTTTTTACAAGCAAATTTCTCCTGGTAAGTACATTTGATTTGTTTGCTATAACATTTTGTCTTGAGTGACCTTGTATGTCCCTTTTATCAAAACTATATCTTTCAGACAAAAAAAAAAATAAGAAGATAACTTCACATAAATAGGCAAAAGCACATTGTAGCAAGTTCCAGCTGTTGAACATTTTACTGATATAAATCATTTTGTAACTCAGATTTCAGATATTAGTTGAAATATGCCCCTTACGGAGAGCAGGCAATAGACTTAATGCTCACAAAAAAGAAGGCCTTCTGAATACCGAATCTGTTTATCCCGGAGCCTGCTGATATGAATAAAAATTACCCACTAACAAAATTGTGTTACATGTTGAGCAGGTGTCCTTAGAATTGAAGGATTGTTGTTGTAAGATATACTAGGTATAAAGCTATTTGCTCCCAATCTTCTATAATTTACATAGAAAGTTCTGATTTGTGCCTTACACGAAACACAAAGGTGAAAGGGGCTGTAGCATTGCCACCATGGTAAAATAATGTCTATAGGTCTAGAACAAGCATGACAACCTTTTAGAACATTAAATTTTAACCCTGCCCCAGGAATGCCCCTCAACCCACCCTAGAACATTTTGGAAGGTGTCTAATTTTAGATGGTTTGCAAAAAACTCCACTCTATTTGTGTCTTGGTTCCAGGACACTCATGGAAGAACCCATAGGGCATGTCCCCACGGCACGGTTTTTTGGCCGGTTTTTCAGCCGGTTTGCGGTTTTTCAGACCGCCTGAAAAACTGGCTGAAAATGAGCACAATTGTGCGCTATGGAAAACCCGTGCAGCAGTCCCCACGGGTTTTCCGTTGGGCGGTTTTGCCGCCGGTGGTCCGGCAGCAAAAAATTGAGCAGGCACCATCTTCCGTCCGGTTTTCAGATGGAATCTGTGCTTCTCAATGGGAGGGCTCTTCTCCGTTCATCGCGGAGAAAAGCCGCCCACCCGTGGCCGTGGGGACGGGCGCAAAACAGGACAAATAATGGCCGGCAAACCGGCCGGTATTTGTCCTATGCTGTGTGAACGCGCCCATAGAGTTAAAGTTAGTCAAGATGTAGATACAGATGCAAAACTTGATCACATTTGCAAACAAGCATTAACCAAAGAGCAGAGAGATTGTAAACGTGTAGCAACTATGTAACTCTATCAAAGCACAACTGTGATCCAGGAAAGCACAAATGACACCAGACATCCACAAAATGAAGGAATGACCAGCTTGAACCTCAAAACTTAATTTTTGTATGTTAATTTTGGCAAAAATCTGAGTACCCACAACCGACTTCAGATCATGGGTCCCTTAGCTTACTCTGAGCCTTGGGTGGTGGCCACTTCTCACTGCATCCAGATAGAAGCTGAGCAGAGGTGGCCATGATTATGGAAACAGCTGAGTTTACTGTTTTACACTTTTTCCGTTATTCCCATAGAATTGAATGGGAGTTATAGATGCATAATAACACATTTTGCTACTCAAACCTTGAGGAATATGCAAAAAGTGGAACACAGCAAGCTTGGCTGTTTCTTCAATCTTGCCCATCTCTGTTCAGTCTTCATCTAGCCTCTGTTCTAGAGATGGATGTGGGTCCGAGGGCCCATACATGCATCTAACAGACATTTCTGACAAGTCCTGTGGATATTTAAAAAATGTATAAAGTGGGGATAATTATTTAAAGGGGTTTTGCCACGATCTAATGTTGACGCGGGATCCTCCAAAATGGGTATTTATTTACTTCGACCAATAAATACGGTATTTTTACCTTTTTCTTATAACACTGGAGTCTCTGCGCTAATTTGGAACCGCACAGCTGTTGGCTTTTTTAGTGGGTCAACTATCGGGTTTTTACTTGATTTTACTCAAAATGGGTATTTAATCACTTTTTCTAAATATATGTCATCAAAAAAAGTGAAGCCTGTGAGATCTACAGCCTGACTAAGGTTTCCTGACAGTTTACATTAGAAAGGACCAGGAGCTGACAGGAGCTGATCTGGCTGCGCTTGCATTGTCTGCACTTCTTATCTGATGGCAGGGAACATGAACAAGCTTTGAAGGGACTGGGGAGAAAGATGTTGTGTCTTTTGTGTAGAGAATCCACTGGTTGTAATGTAATTATCTGAGTAAACATGTAGACGATCCCTGGCTCTGTGCTCAGCCTGCCTTTCTCTCCTTATTTGTGAAGGAATGAAAGATGCTGCCTGCTGAGCTTACCTTCTCTCCTGAGCAGATAACAGGGATAAATAAAACGCATATAGCTTGTGCACAGTACAGTTCTCCTCTGTGGATTAGCAAAACAATGTTTGCTCAATTACGGAGACTGAGTATTAGGAACGTGCATTGGAGGTGGAGTGATGACATCACAGAGGAGGTACTTGTTTTTTTAAACACAAACACAACGCCCCTTTTTCCAGCCTCAAAGGGGTTTTGCCAGGACGCGAGTTACTTACCTCCTTATCAGCACGGAGTAGAATACAAACAAATCATGCTGAGTCATGAACGCTGCAGGGCTGAGAGGGAGGGGGTGAGCAAGGAGTGAGGAATAAGGGAGCGTCGCAAAACTTAACTCACATAATAACATTACAACAGTGGATTATCTATACAGCAGACACAGGCTCATACACTGCACTTTCTCCCCAGTCCCTTGAAAGCTAATTCATTTTCCCTGTCATCAGATAAGACGTGTTTCACGCAAGCGTGGCCAGGCCAGCTCCACAGCTCCAGCTGGTGGTGTCTAATGCAAACTTTCAGGCAACTAAGGGGGACTGAGAAATGCTGTAGCTCTCAGAGGCTTCACTTTTTGTAATCACATATATTTAGAAAGGTGATTAAATACCCATATTGGAGGATCCCATGTCAACATTACATGGTGGCAAAACCCCTTTAAGATAGGAGTATCAGCCTGTTAGGTAAGGAAATCACTTCTTGGCAAAACCCCTTTAAGTTTAAAATAATCTTCTAGAAAGAGTTATTTTGTTCCAAAGAACAAAGTATACAGAAATCTGGGTAGAGTTTTTGAGTTGTGAAACATATACACTCAATGAATAAACACACAAAACAATCAAGCTCGTCTTTTCTGCTGTCTGTAATTATATAATTTACATACAGTATGCATTCTTGTATTATGTTACTGTCCACAACTAGTCCTGTAACATAAATGTCTGATCAGCATTCATACAGTACACTGTAATAGCCTTCAACCTGTAACTTTCCTGAGGTGCCTTTTCAACTATAAGTACATCTTTATGGCATGTTGGGAGTTGTAGTTTGATAGCAGATATAAACCCACATGATAAGGAACACTATGATATACAGTGCTGTACTGTGCTGTATTGTGTACTGTGATTTCAGATAAATTCCTACTATACAATTACAGTAGTAAATGAAAACAGGGTAAGTTATGTTCTTATCTGCATTAGAAGCTGTTTTAGCACGTATTATATTTTTTTCTTGACAAAATAATACACACCATGGCAGACTCTGATGGACCCTATTAAAGTCAATGGATTTCATCAGATATTACCGTTACCCATTTTGTGACAGATCTAGTACAGCAGTGTGGTTTCTATTAGGCTACACAGTAAATGTTAAACTGCAGTCCAAAATTTGACAGCGTTATAACATTGCTGGTCCATAGTTTTTTGGTGCAGATTTGCACTGAAACCATGGTAGCTTTTTGGATTTGCTGGTGGCAAATCCTGGCGAACTATCCAGCATGTTTTAAGACCCATCATGTTTTAAAACCAATAGTAAAAAATCCGTGCTGTGTAAACTACAGTACAGCACAGATTTTTTATTGCTGTCTATAGAGCACAGTGCACCATTGGATTTTCTAAGTAATGAATCCGCCGAAAATCTGACAGTATTACCATACTCTGTAGACATAGCCTTTTAAGATCTGCACAGAATGCAAAAATGCTAAATAAAAATAATCATCAGATATAAAATACATTAATCCAGAAATAAAAATGGTTATCTAGTTCTGTAAAATTTTATTTAGATAGAGCCAGGCTAGGGAAAATTTTGAAAAAGGATATACTATGTGAGATCTGCTCCTTTGCACTTCCAGCATCTTGTGCCGTCACACAGAAGATTCTCGCACTCCATTGTGAGTTAATGGATTATAAGCCTCTCTCCTGTGTGTCAGGGCCAGACCCCAGAAGTGCAGGGGTACAGATTCCCTGGGAATATTAGAGTGGCAGCAGCGCAGAATAGGGAGGGAAGTATAACTTTGTTTTGTATTTTTCCTCAGCCTGGCCCTATTTAAAGATAATTTTACAGGACTAAATCCCTTAAAAGTATTGTCTCACCATGCTGTTTCACAAAGCTACAGGCAGCATTAGACTCACACTTCCTGGTTAGGCTATGGGTGGTTCTATAGCAGCGATTAGCATATAAGCTCTGTATTCCCAGCTCTTCTAATTGTAGTGATATGACTGAAGGAGATTTCATCTATTGTGCACAAAAGCCAGTTCAAGCCCGTGCTTGTCAATTCTTTGTTTGTTAGAGATAACAATTGGGCGACATGTATGAATGGGGCTGCGCCAGTTTTCTGGTGCACTTTGAGCCAAAAAGAATGCATGTACATGTGCACTCCAAACTTTGGCGCGATAAGTGCCTTTGTCATGCGCCAGACACTTTTTAGTGCACTAAAGATTTGGGGCTTTCTGGGGGCGCGTCCCACCACATTCATAGCAGTAGACACATTTATGATTCTTTGACACCAGAACTTTGGCGCAGAACAGTTGGAACAGCCAGACCAGGGTAAAGGTGGTCTGCCTGAGTTGTCAAATTGGCACTAGACTGCGCCTGTATGTATGACCTGCAGAAGAACAGGTTCATACATTCTGCCACAGTCTATACTACTTTAAAGTGATTTAGAACTGGCCTATCAGCGCCAGGATTCATACATGTTGCCCTTTGTTATCAAGCTGCATCTGTCCTGGTGACATCATTCCTGCTACTAGACAAGAAAAAAGCACAGAGAGGAGGGGAGAGCAGGGCAGTGACCAGAGAAACCTTTTTGCAGATAAAATCTCCCTTATTTCCTGACCAATGTATTTGGTAAATGTCATGGTTTACCATTTCCCACATGATGAAAGTTAATTTTTACAGTGAGACAACCGTTTCAAATAGAAGTTGATACATGCTATTTTATCAGCTCATTTTACATTATTTTCTTGATTTTTCACTCCTGGATTATAGTAATTGTAAAATATTCTTGCCTTTTTATACTCTGTTAATTAATTAAAGAGGGAAACTTTAATTATTTCAGATTCATGCAACTGGACACAATACAGGTGTTAATTTACTGCTGAAACTAATTAGAGACTTTGAGCTGTCATTACAAAAGACACTTAACATAACACAAATTCCCAGATTTGACTGGAGAAATGCTTTTAGTTGTGCTGAGTCAGATATGAGAAGAAGAGAAGCCAGAAAACAAATAGACACAGGTAATGTGTTTGTTAATTAAATCACCCTTGCTCTCTCCACTGGCTGTTTCCCTCACAATGCAAACTGAGCACGAGAAATGTAAATGAGGGGAAATTTGATCCGGGTTATTAATTTCAAGAAACATTTGAAGACATATGTGAATACATGTGGTCAATAAATTTGGTTTAGGTTTCCTTTGTACATACTTTTTTTGTCTAATAAAAGCATGTGTTTTTTATATTTCATGCATTTTTGGCACATATTTTGTGTGTGTGTTTTCCTAATGTGTATAGGTACGTGTGTTTTTAAGGCACACTTTATTCTGGTGAGTTTTTCTCATCACAAATCATGTGATCCATAGATCACCTAATTTAAAGGGCTTGTCCAGGACTTACAAAAGCTCATTGGTCCGCTGGGGTATGATTAGAAATAGAAAAAAAGAAGTATACTCACCTCCATGATGCCCCTGTTCCATTACGGTGGCCACCCCATACATCTCGCTGTAACATGGAATGTTAATTGTTCACGTGCTATGTGCAGCCAAACACAGGCTACAATATCACATGCATTTGACCGCTCTGGTCTGTGATTAGCTGCACATAGTACGAGAACGATGGGTGTTCACTGTGCAGCCGGGATGTATGGGCCGGCCACCGGGACAGAACGGGAGCATCAGGGAGGTGAGTATTCTTCTTTTTTTTCTATTTCTAATCATACCCCAGCAGACCAATTAGCTTTTATAGGTCCTGGACAAGCCCTTTTACCATTACTCTATTGAATCGCATGATTTGTAATGTGGAAAAGTGCCCAAAAAACTCCTCAAAAACACACATTAACTCATGTTCTTTTACTGCAGAAATACACAGTCGGGTCACTTAATTATGACCACTTCCTACCTTTGACATCGGCAGTGTAAAACTTATGAAAAAAGTCACAAGTCACATTAGAGAAAAAAGATCCTGCATCTGTCTCTGGAAGAACACAAGCTGGTGGTAGCAGAATTATAATCTAGGGAATGTTTTTGGGACATTCTCTGGGCCCACTCATCTATGTGGAGAGTACATAGATGTGGGTTTAAATCAGGCCCGGACTGCTCACAGGGCAAACCGGGCACCTGCTCGGTGGGGCGCTGGGGTCCGGGCCGCAGGGCCGGCTCGGTTCGCCCACCGAGGGGACCAGTGTTTCCCCCCAGCAGGCCCCGAATCCCGGCGCTGGTCTGTGGCAGGGGACCGATAGGCCCCGTTTGCCACATGGCTGCACGGCCGTGTCACCGACCAAGCCATGCAGCCATCACGGCCGCCGCCTGCACCGCGTGGTGCAAACAACGGCCGAGGCTGAACAGCCGGGATCTTCTGATCCTGTCTGTTCAGCTCCCAGGAGGCCGGGGGGCAGGTGCGCGATTTGATGACGTAATCGCGTGCCCGCTCCGCGTCCCGCACACTACTGCCGGCGGCGCTCCGGGGAACAGGACAGAACAGGAGGGAAAGACATCAGGTACGTATTGTTTTTTTTTTTTTTTTAAACTACAAGCCCTGTCTACCTATATACAAGCCCTGTCTGCCTATATACCTGCCCTGTCTACCTATATACCAGCCCTGTCTACCTATATACCTGCCCTGTCTACCTATATACTGCCCTGTCTACCTATATACTAGCCCTGTCTGCCTATATACCTGCCCTGTCTACCTATATACCAGCCTTGTCTGCCTATATACCAGCCCTGTCTGCCTATATACCTGCCCTGTCTACCTATATACTGCCCTGTCTACCTATATACCAGCCCTGTCTACCTATATACCTGCCCTGTCTACCTATATACCAGCCCTGTCTGCCTATATACCAGCCCTGTCTACCTATATACCAGCCCTGTCTACCTATATACTGCCCTGTCTACCTATATACAAGCCCTGTCTGCCTATATACCAGCCCAGTCTGCCTATATACTGCCCTGTCTGCCTATATACCAGCCCTGTCTACCTATATCCCTGCCCTGTCTGCCTATATACCAGCCATGTCTGCCTATATATCACTCCTGTCTGCCTATATACCAGCCCTGTCTGCCTATATACCAGCCCTGTCTACCTATATACTGCCCTGTCTACCTATATACCAGCCCTGTCTGCCTATATACTGCCCTGTCTACCTATATACCAGCCCTGTCTACCTATATACCAGCCCTGTCTGCCTATATACCAGCCCTGTCTGCCTATATACTGCCCTGTCTACCTATTCACCAGCCCTGTCTACCTATATACTGCCCTGTCTGCCTATATACCTGCCCTGTCTGCCTATATACCAGCCCTGTCTGCCTATATACTGCCCCTGTCTACCTATAAGTGGCCCTGTCTATATACTAGCCCTGCCTGCCTATATACTGGCCCTGCCTGCCTACATACTGGCCCTGCCTGCTTACATACTGGCCCTGCCTGCCTACATACTGGCCCTGACTGCCTACATACTGGCCCTGACTGCTAATTACTGGCCCTAGCTGGCTAATTATTGTCCCTCGCCCTATATGGCTAATTACTGGCCCTACCTGGCTGATTACTGGGGGCAGCCCTAGCTACCTGGCTGATTACTGGGGGCAGCTCTAGCTACCTGGCTGATTACTGGGGGCAGCCCTAGCTACCTGGCTAGTTACTGGGGGTAGCCCTAGCTACTTGGCTAGTTACTGGGGGCAGCCCTAGCTACCTGGCTAGTTACTGGGGGCATCCCCAGCTACCTGGCTAATTACAGGGGTAGGCCCTGTCTACCTACCAAATTAATGGAGGAAGGCCCTGTTTACCTACCTAATGGGGTCTACCTATTTACATGCCACTTATCTGACATTTTTTAATTTCTAATTTTTAGGGTCTAACATATGCTGTTTGGGGAATTGATAGGAAAGTGCTTGAAAAGGGAGGAGTCTAAGATGTATTTGTGGTAAATTCTACAGGGACGAGTAGTGACCACTAGAAGAAGACACTGCATGCTGTACTGGACGGAGAAAAAAAGGGAAAGGAACGACTAATCAGGGAAGACATCATGGAGGTTTGGGCCAGATGGAGAAGAAAAGGAGAAGAAGACAACTCCCATCAGAGATGATGTCCCTGATACCAGGGGTAATTTTACTTCTGTGTTGAATCAGTGCTGTATTCATGTGATCGTGACCTGACTACTGGTGATGTGATTGGTGGTGTTGTAGGTTATGCTGGTGCTTATGTAGTGTCAGTATGGGCTTGTCCCGGATTGTAAAGCAAGTGCACACCTGACTCTGTGATGAGGGGTTTCTCTGCACCACTGTTTCTTTCTTGCTTGTGTGTAGGAGGCTTTCACACGGAGCGGTTTTGCTGCATTTTTTGATGCGTTTTTTGTGCAGAAATGTACAGCATTAATTACTCTGCTTTTCTGCCCAGAAACGCACCAAAAACACATCAAAAATTCATCAAAAACGCTCTGTGTGAAAGCAGCTTTACAGTGTAGTATATTTTAGAAAGTGGCGAGGTGCGAGAAGAAGGGGAATTTTTTTTAAGCGGATATTGTATGTGGCTGGTGGGGGCTTTGTGCCAGGGCTTATTTTTATTCCCAGTCCGGCCCTGGTTTAAATCCATCCCCGAAGATCATGTATACCCATACATGCGTATTGTCTTCACTGGGGCGAGGGGGTTTTTCCCCGAAAGCTGCACATTTTTCCTAAGTACAACCCTGGCTCTTAATTCCCCTAAATTTACCAAAATTGTAATCTGTGGTTACCTTGAAATTGTGTTCGTCGTGGATTCCCCCCAAACCCCCCTTTGCAGGTGGGATGCAGTAAACAGGGCCAGATCCCTTGACAATGCGCAAAATTTATTGAGCCCCTCTCAGCCCGACTCACTGCCTCCACACAGCAGTTACTTTTGTTTTTCTATGTAAAATAATGTGACTTCACCATATAAACCCAATGGAGGTCTATGCCTATAGCATGCTAAAAAAAAATACCAATGACAAAGAAAATGCATCTAAAGTGAGAAAAGCAGCACAAAGAAAAAATAATGTATGGAGTGTGCTTTATATTTCCCTACTGGCTTCCAGCTAAAAGCCATACTTACAGTAAAATGCCATTAAGGTAGCCTTTGGCAAGTAGTGTAGCGCCCTGTTTGGGGGTGGTTTGTTCTGTGGACAGTTATTTATGGCTTCCTTTAACTGTAAAGGGATATGTATGCAGGTCTTGAAGTAAATTTGGTAAATCTACTGAGGATGGTTGTGTGACAGAAATAGAAATCTATGCCAGCTATGAGCTGGTGTACAAGACTTATCTAGAGCATACTGCATTTTAAATAAGCACCAAAAGTAAAGAAAAACACCACAAAGCATAAAGATTTTATTGTGTTTCTTGAGTCTTAGGTTTTGCTTTTTTTCTTCTGGCATGTTCCTGTTTCAAAATTCCCCGAACCCCTTACGCCACAGCCAGTTTTAGCCCCTTTCTGAAATCGACAGGTGCACTTTAGTAGAATAACTTTTTGACACTTTTACCTTTTCCATGTGATTAAGTTTTTTTCTGTGACCTTTGTGTTTTAAATTTTGTAAAAAATTTTTTGGTCCAAAGAAACCCCTTTTTTTTTGTGAATTTTTTTTAAATTTACCTTTTTAAAAATCCACAAATTTTGTTTTTCAGCAAAAGTTTTTCCCCTCAATTGTTTATAACTAGCATCTACTTGCTCTGTGTTGGTCATTTTTTTTTGTCTTAATTTTTTTTTTTTGACAATTTGGGGGTTTAGAAAAATTTTGTAGTATTTTCAAATTTTTCGAAAATTTCAAATCATTTTTTGGGGACAGAAGTAATTTAGTTTCCCCTAAATGATATATCTAAGAAAATACACCCTTTTTAAAGTATTTAAAAAAACATTTAGTAAAATTTATTTAACCCTTAGGTGTTTCACAGACATGAAAACAAAAATTTTACTTTTTTTCCGTTTTCAATTTGATCCCCTTATTCACGGTAATGTGACCGAAAGTGCCCTTGCACAATTTGACTAACCAAAAGCCTCAAGGGGAGGAGCACCTCCTCTTTTGGGGGGCCTATTTTAATATATTTATTTTTGGCCCATTTTTAGGTTTGATGACACCCTAAGGTGCTAAAACTTTACAAAAAAACCCCAAAGGACCCCCCTTTGGAAACCACACCTCTTAAGGAATTTTCGGACTATATGGGCCCACAGGTTTTCACAATGTTTTTTGCATTTGGCTGTGAAAATGAAAAAAAAAATTTTTTTTTCCAAAAATTAGGGGAAACAAAAAGCAGTTCGCCATTGTTGTTTTTTGGGTTTAAATTTTACGGGTCGCGTGCAGTGTAAATGACAGGGGAAAATTTCATCAATCATGTGGGGGGGGTACAATTGCAATGATATAAAAATTTTTTTAGTTTTTTATGTTTTTTTACTTTTACACAAAAGAAAAATTGTGTTTATAAAAAATTGCATTTTTTAGTTGTCTATTCGCAGTCATAAATTTTTTTTTTTTTTCTGTTTATGGAGCGATTATGGGCTTATTTTTTTCGGGATGGTTGAAATTTTTTTTGTACATTTTGGGGTACGTGACGCTTTAATTTCTTTTATAAGGTTTTTGTGACTCGTTTTTTTAACAAAATACGCAATCCTGGGAGTGTTTTTTTTTTTTTACAGCGGTCACCATGCGTTAAAAGACATCCTAACTTTATCGGAGGTTGATAGATTACAGCGATACCCCAATTTTTAATTTTTTATGTTTTTCTGTGTTACACAAAAAAATTTTTTATTAAAAAAAGGGAAAAAACCCTTTTTGTCCATAGTCTGAGAGCATAACTTTTTTTATTTTTCTGGTTGGAGTGTGTAGAAGCTTGTTTTTTGTTGATGTTTTTACGTTTTTTTTGGGTTTATTTTTTGGGGGGACAAGGCTTTTTTGCTCGCTTTTTAAACCCTTTTTTTTTGGGAAAGGGAGGGTTGAAGAAAATACTGCAATCCTAGTGGTGTTTTCTATTTTTATTTTCAACAGCGCTCACCGTGCAGTATCCGTGACAAGTTAATTTTACTCTGTGGGTCGATATGATTACGACGACACCCAGTTTATATAGTTTTTTTTAAATGTTGAAGCGCTTTAAAAAAAGTTTTAATTGTGAAAAACAATATTTATGCACCGTTATCTTCTGATAACCATAACTTTTTGAGTTTTTGATCGCTTTTTATTCCATTTTAGGTGTTGCTTGATGAACAAAAATCACAATTCTTTTTTTACGGCATTCACCGTGCAGGTTAATTAATGTGACATATTTGTAGGGTAAGTTGTTACATGTGCGACCATACCAAATATGTGTACTTTATTTATTTTTTTATCTTTTTAGGGTGATTGCCGTATGTAAAGGGAAAAAGGGTCATGTCCGAGTGTACGTGTTTTTATTTTATTTTTCATGTTTGTGTTTCATTTTTTTTTCACTTTTTTAAACTTTTTTAACTTATCCCCATAAGGGATTTATATCAGCGATTGTCAGATTGCTGCTTGTGTCGGGGGACCCATAATCTGTAGCTGGGATCAAGCTTTCTGACACTGAGCAGCACATTTCGCTCCAGAATGCATTGATAGTCTTGAGATTTCATTGATTCCTGCAAAGATCTAAGACACCCTGAGCCAGATGCAGCAAAGCAGCCCCGAACCATAATCAAGGCTCCTTCATGTTTGACAGTAGGGTCAATGTTCTTTCCTTTGTATGCTTCATATGCTCTAGCTTTGTCCCATCTGTCCAACGTTCTCTCAGAAGCTTTGTGGTTTGCCAATATGCATTTTGGCAAATTCCAGTCTCGCTTTTTTATGATTTGCTTTCAGCAGTGGCTTCCTCCTTGGTCATCTTCCATTAAGTCCACAGTGACAGATGCTGCAATCTGGCACTAACGTAACTTTACCTTGGAGTTCACCTCTAATCTCTTTGGAAGTTATTCTGGTCTTTTTGCTTACCATTCGTATTATCAATCTCTCTAATTTGTAACAAAGTTTCCTCTTTTGGCAATTTTTAGGGATGTTAGCTACAATCCTATAGACCTTTAAACTTCTGAATAATATGTAAACTGTAGTAACTAGAACATCAAGCTGTTTGGAGATGGTCTTATGAAATTTATCTTTAATATTTTTGTCTATAATTTTGTTTCTAATCCCCTGAGAAAACTCTCTCTTTAACTTCATTTGGTATCATGGCCTGTACCACACTGAACGTGGACCAAACAGCACAGTGACTACTTTCCTCTCTTTAAATAGGCAGGCTGACTGATTACATATTTGCAGACACCAGTTATGCTAATTACAGGACACACCTTAGGACACACATGTCCATATGGTCAAATAGTTTTCAATCTTTTCTAGGGGTACCGTAATTTTTGTTCAGGCCAGTTTCATTAGTTTTTTTTCCAGCTAAACCACAATTCAAGCACATTGTCTGATTTTAATTTGTTGATTTAAGTAAATTTAAATATATTATTACTTTTGTCAGTTTCTAGTTATTTCAGTGACCACTGTGGGGTATTTCTTTCTTTAACTGAAGGATACCAACAATTTTTTCCATGTGTGTTATCTTTACAGGACATTAGTGTGATTTTATTGTGTAGATATCCATCCTTGCCGTCTAGTCAGAAAATGAAAACTTGTGTATATATGATGATTTAAACTTCTCTGCCTACATATAGAGGTGTATAACAGACACTGGTAATGATGTATTTATTTTAATCTAATAGAAGGATATCATTACTTTACTGAACAATTACATAATAAAAATGTGTACTTGATAATGACTCCATGAGTAATTTGATAGGTTTCAAATAAAAAGCAGTATGCAGAATCTAGGCCATTTAACATTATTGTGACATGTCTTCAAATTAATAAGGCATAAGTGCCAAATTTCCCTGGACTCGTTTGCTTAAAACCTTTTTAGCAATAATCCTGCAAATCAGCTAAAGACATCCCTAGGATTCTTTGAAGGATTTTTAGCCCAGCATTATAACAGGCTGTTAAGACTATGTTTGTTAGAATGGACATTTCACAGTAGTATCAAGATAAAAACTGTTATGAGACCTGACATATTTTACTATGACTAGGCTCCATTAGAAAGATAATATCAATGCATATAATCTACATGTTACGTCATGATATTTTTTGATGATTACAAATAATTTAGGGATTTTATGATTGCATGTTTTAGCTCTAAGACATGAACCAGGCAGATCAGGATGAAAAATACTTTACTTCTTCACCAAGAAAATGGTAACAAAAATGTTTTTGGTAATAAAACTATATTTGCTAGCTTTAGGAATATATATTTAAATGTCACTGCTCACAATTACTTTAAAATGGGATCTTAACATTTATACCACAAAATCTTTTTTATGGAATCTGACAAGGGTTAATAACTTCCAGAGGGTATAGCATATTCTGAAACCACATTTTGGGCATGTCATTATGTTTTACATATACTGATTAAAAATACTTGGGCAAATATAATTATTAAGACTTGGAAATATAATCTGTCCTGTTGATTATGTGAAATGCGTCAGACTAACATTAGGGTCTATTATAAAATGTGCCTTTTATGAAATGTAACAGGGACACGTTATGCTGGCACTGTATATCAGATGGGAAACTGTTGGCATAGGACATGCAGCAACTTCTCCTGGCAATACTGTTTGATGGTACTCTATTAATGGTATTGATATAGGGGCACTCTACTGTCATTGTTTTTATATGAATACTCTGTGAGCATTATTATAATGGGCAAAAGATGCAGCACTCTAATACCCTCCCACTACAATTAAAATCAATGAAACATATACTGTGTAACATACATATTACTAATGACCAGTGTTGATGGAACCTGTCCCTCTTAAGTCGAATCTGACTATGACAGTATTAATGATACTTTCTGCAGATATGTGTAATAGCAAATTTCCAGTGATTATGAAATAGTAAGCATGCTGATGTCCATTAAAAAGAAGAAGAAGAAAAAAAAAAGCCCTGATACTCCTCTTCCTCCTCACCCCCGTTCCAGTGCTGGGTCTTCTTGGTCCTCTATTTACTACTTCTTCTGAAAGGGGCATCAACACTGCAGCCACTGATTAGCTGCAGTGGTCTCTGGCCTCTGCTTACATTATTTGAAAGTGAACAGCTCCAAATGATGATACAATATGTCTCAAAAGTGAATACACCCTTCATATTTTTGTAACTATTGTATTATATTTTTCATGGGACAACACTTAAGATATAACACTTTGATACAATGTAAAGTAGTCAGTGTACAGCTTGAATAACAGTGTAAATTTGGTGTGTCCTCAAAATAATTCAATATACAGCATTTATTGTCTACACCGCTGGCAACAAAAGTAAGTACACCCCTAAGGGAAAATGAACAAATTGTGCCCAAAGTGTCAATATTTTGTGTGGCCACCATTATTTTTTAACTGTAATCTTCTTCTACTCCCTCATGACGACTTCACGGAGCTGGTGGATGTTAAAGACCTTGCACTCCTCCTCCTTCCATTTGAAGATGCCCCACAGTTGTTCAAAAGGGTTTAGGCCTGAAATCATGCTTGACCAGTCCTGTACCTTTAACTTTATTTTCTTTAGCAAGCCAGTGGTCATATTGGAGTTGTATTTGGGTTCATTATCATGTTGGAATACTGCCTTGCAATCCAGTTTTCGAAGGGAAGGGATCATGCTTTCCTTCAGTATGTCACAGTGCATGTTGGCATTCATGGTTTCCTCACTTAAATGTAGCTTTCATGCAGCCTCCAACCATGACACTCCCACCACCATGCTTGACTGTAGGCAAGACACACTTGTCTTTGTACTTCTCATCTTGTTGCTGCCACACACATTTGACACCGTCTGCAGGGGCATTGCTAGGGTCCCAAAACATCCGGGGCTCGGGCCTTTTGTGTTACATTTTGCTCAGTAGGGCGGGGTTCACATGGCATTTTTCACGCCCCAAGAACTGCGGCTTCTATGGGGGGGGGGACTGTCACTTCTCTCCTCCAGCGTACAATACCATCGGATTGTACGCCGGAGAAGATGACATGGTAAATCATAGCTCTCATAGAGAGCGTATTAAAGCGCAAATACACCACAAAAAAGCACCCCGCAATTATGCCATGTGAACGTACCCTTTGTCTGGCTGCAGCAGCTAAAAACGTACGCAACCCTGACAAATAACGGGTGTAAAAAATTATATTCAGATACAATTCATCATCAGGCTGTAGCTTACATGTGTAAGGACAGAACGGGCAGGATTATGTTTAGTGACGCAAATAGGGCAATATTGTGGATATGTGTGTTTATACACATAAACAAATATATTACAGTACATACACATTTACATAACATGTACACACATATGCATGCACCAAAATACATACATATATTATACACATATACACAATAATATATATTTTATATATATATATATTTATATACACACAAACACACATGCATACACACAAATATATATATATATATATATATATAAACACACAAACACACATGCATCCCACACATTATATTTATATATATATATATATATACACACACACACACACATGCATACATATATACACACACATGCATACATATATACACACATGCATACATATATACACACATGCATACACACAAACATATATACACACATGCATACACAAAAACATATATACACACATGCATACACAAATACACATATATACACATACATGCATACAATACATATATACATAACACATACACTTTATGTGTATACACACCCCTATATACATTAAGTACAATTCATATTTATAAAGATTATGGGGTGTTCCCCTTATTATACTATTTAGTACTGGTCTCTACAGTGAGGCTACTCATCACTTGAGACCTCCCTGGGCACCTGTGGATGATGCTGCTGTTGTCTCCAAGGCTGAGTAGTTGTATGGTCCGGGACCCGGGAGCAGCACAGCAGGGGGCGGAGCTCCTCACTCACTGCTTCCTGGCTGCCAGGCTCTCGTGCTCAGCGCGGCTGCAGCACATGAAGTCCTGACAGTCAGGAGCTTCAGGGAGTGACAGGCGCCCCCTCCTCCCTGCTAAGTGCCGGCAGCTGGTGCAGTCGCTCTCCCTCCCACTCCCTGCACTGAGGAACGGCCGTGAGCTGTACGTGTGTTTAGAGGACTCACATACAGCTCAAGAGATTGTCGGCGCTGCAGGCACATAGCAGCTGCCTACAAGACGGGCTGACACTCGGGGGACAGGGAGGATTGGGTTTGGGGCTTGTGCCCCGAATAAACTAGCCTAGCGACGCCCCTGACCGTCTGTACCAAATAAGTTTATCTTGGTGTTATCAGACCACAGGTTCCAATCCTTAGTCTGATGTCCTTAGTCTGCATTTCTTCAGCAAACTGTTTGTGGACTTTCTTGTGCATCATCTTTAGAAGAGGTTTCCTTCTGGGATGACAGTCATGCAGAACAATTTGATGCTGTGTGTGCCATATGGTCTAAGCACTGACATACTGACCCTCCATCCCTTTTAAATCTGCAGCAATGGTGGCAGCACTCATACATTTATTTTGAAAAGACAATCTCTGGATATGGTGCTGAGTATGTGCACTTAACTTCTTTGATTGATCATGTGGAGGCCTGTTCTGAGTTGAATCGGTCTGGTTAAACTGTTTTATGGTCTTGTCCACCGAGCTAAGGCTCAGTTTTAGGGTCTTGGCAATCTTCTTATAGCCTAGGCCAACTTTATGTAGTGGAACAATTTGTCCATTTTCACTTAGGAGGGAGGGGGAGTAAACATTCTGCACAAGAAAGCCCGCAAACAGTTTGCTGAAGACAAGCAAACTAAGGACATGGATTACTGGAGCCATGTCCTGTGGTCTGATGAGACCAAAATAAACTTATTTGGAGTCAATTTTGTGTGGCAGCAACCAGGTGAGAAGTTCAAAGTCAAGTGTGTCTTGCCTACAGCCAAGCATGGTGGTGGAAGTGTTAGGGCGCATCCACACGGCATAGGACAAATACCGGCCGGTTTGCCGGGCGGTATTTGTCCTGTTTTGCGCCCGTCCCCACGTCCGCGGGGGGCGGGGGGGCGGCTTTTCTCCGCGATGAGCAGAGAAGAGCCCTCCCCCCTCCCATTGAGAAGCACATCTTCCGTCCGGAAACCGGACGGAAGAAATTTTGCTTTCTACAATGTTTTTTCCGCCGGACCGCCAGCGGGAAAACATCCGACGGCAAAACCCGTGCATGGGGACTGCTGCACGGGTTTTCCATAGAGCACAATTGTGCTAATTTTCGGCCGGTTTTTCAGGCGGTCTGAAAAACCGCAAACCGGCTGAAAAAACGGGCAAAAAACCCATACCGTGGGGACATGGCCTTATGGTTTTGGGCTGCATGAGTGCTGCCGGCTGTGGGGAGCTTCAGTTCATTGAGGGAACCAAGAATGCCAACATGTACTGTGATATGCTGAAGCAGAGCATGATCCCCCCTGTTCAGAAACTGGGTCGCAAGGCAATATTCCAACATGATAACGACTCCAATCACACCTCCCAGGTGACCACTACCTTGCTAAAGAAAATAAGGGTAAAGGTGCTGGACTGGCCAAGAATGTCTCCAGACCTAAACCCTATTGAGCATCTGTGGGCCATTCTCAAATGGAAGGTGGAGGAGCACAAGATCCCTAACATCCACCAGCAAAGTGATGTCGACATGTGTGGAAGAACATGCCAGTAACTGCAACCTGTGTAGCTCTAGTGATCGCCATGCCCAATAAATTTAAGACAGTGCTGAAGAATAATGGTGGCCACACAATATTTTAGGCTCAATTAGTTTATTTTCACTTAGGGGTGTACTCACCTTTGTTACCAGTAGTTTAGACATTGTTGGTTGTGTGATGAGGGCACACCCAAACTTACACTGTTATACAAGCTGTATACTGACTACTTTACATTGTTTCAAAATGATATATCTTCAGTGCTGTCCCATGAAAAGATGTAAAACAATATTTACAAAAATGTGAGGGGTGTACTCACTTTTGTGAGGTACTGTATAGGTAAAGGCACATGACTACTGTAGCCAATCAGTGAATGTAGCCGTGACGCCCCCTTGGAAAGAACAAGAGGTAAACAAAAGATTAGGGAGAATTAACACTGAAACAGATGAGCAGAGGATGGCAAATATAGTTTTTATACTTTATTGCCCACTTGCAACCAAACAACCCCTTCTTTTATTGTCATAATTAAGGGGCATGCACTCCACCCCACCTCTGAAAACCTGATCAAAAATCATCCATGTGGCTCAGTAGTGCGCAGCAAATACTACCTGTGTTTTTGCGAACCATGGATCAGTTTTGCAGGCCCCTATATCATTACAATATAAAATGTTATGGATTTTTACATATTTATATCATTTGCACTACGTACTATATATTTATGTGGCATTGTAGTGCAGTTAGATGATCACTGGATATTTGTCATTATTGATATGTTACACAATGTCTGTATAATTGATTAAAGACATAATTGTAGGGAGAGGTTATTTATAACCCTCTATTTTGCATTTTG
The DNA here is from genome assembly GCA_025379985.1 of Phyllomedusa bahiana. Lineage (NCBI taxonomy): Eukaryota > Metazoa > Chordata > Amphibia > Anura > Hylidae > Phyllomedusa > Phyllomedusa bahiana. The sequence continues at coordinate 65,002 of JAODAL010006241.1, read as the reverse complement.
CTTTGCTTTATATAGTCAGGGTCGTAATGCATAATGGCCCCCAGGCAAAGCAGTACAGTGAGCCCTGTCCAAGAACATGACATCACACCAAGCAACGCCTCTTACTATGCCCGAATGTGACACCACATGAAGCCGCGCCTCTAACACCCTCAAGCACACCCTACCATTCCCAGCTTCCTCCAGCAAATTTTTTATATATGCTATAGACAGCAGAAACACGTTTTAAAACAATTTATATATTCAGTGCTTATTTGTCTGTTGGTGTCTCAAAAACTATTGGTTCAGTTCTGGTTGTTTGCAAAACAGTGGAGTTGTCAGGGTCCATAAAAATGTATTTATATAAAATATTTTATATAAATACAAATAGCTATAAGACAATTTTCTATGTATGATAGCTCTAAATGCTGTCTATATACAGGTACTGTATGTACTAAATAATCCTGCTATACAAGGAACACATATTATCACAATTCCTCCAACCACTTGGGCCCCTATGCTCATGTGGCCCTTGGGCAATTTCCTAGTGTGCCTAATGGGAAAGACAGCCCTGCATAGAGGAGCTAGAATGTTGTGTCGGTGAAGAAAGGTGAATAAACATTATGCTTGTTTGATATATTGGAGTACTGACATTTCTGCTTCTCACCCTTAGACTATGTCTACACGAAAGCGGACGTTTTTTCTCTGAATCAGGACTGCGGTTTTTGTCACGTTTTGTGAAAGAACCGCGGTCGCTTTTAGTTTTTTTGACATCACCCATGCAATTGTATTGTATGGGAAGATGCCAAGAAAACTAAAAGCGCCGGCATATTATACAACATGTTGTATAATACGTCAGCGCCAGAAGACGATCGTAGAAAAGAAGAGCTGTGGAGACTACAGCTCTTCTTTTCTATTCTAGTCTATGGGGCCACTGGAACAATCGTATTTTCCGTGCTTTTAAAAAACTAAAAGCGCTGAAAATATGATCGTAAAGCTCTGCAGTGTAGACATAGCCTTAGACTCAGGAGTTGCTTGTAGTCAGTTTCCGTTGCACCCACCTATACAAGTTGGTTACTGTGTTGCTACATTTTGTGCATTGATTTTTTAGGGTACTTAGCTGGCACTGTTTTGTAACAGGCAGTTTTCTGGAACTGTTTATTGGATGGCACTTTTCATAGGGGTTACTAAGGCCCTTTATCTGGGTGTGGCTTATACTTATTTACCTAGAAAAAACTGTCCTGCATTTCAGGTCTCTCTGAGACTACATCTGTGAAGTGAGCAAGAACAGAATATCCTTAGAAATAAAATGATACCAAGATACTCAAAACCATCCAGAGCTACTTTCCCGAATTCTAGAAGGACAATTAACTCTTGATTGTGTTATTAGAAATTATGTACAGCCATGCATTTCTATAACGCAATGTTTAAAAATTCAATTGATCTTTTTCTGTGCTGGTAGTTTTCTATATATTCAGGGTATTTTCTAGATAAATATCTGAGTACTGTATGATAATGATCTGTTTTTCTTAGTACGTTGAATAAGTAAAAACTACAAGTGATCTTCTGCTGCTCATTTAGCATAATAAAGTTCTCTGCTCACTTAGACAACCAATTACACAGTTTAAAAGTGGGTACAGTGGACCCTTTAAGTAGTACTGCCTCTTTTTAATTTGAAAAGTTGTGCACCTTTCTTGCACCGCCTTCTCTTTGTACCTGTTCCAATCTGTGAGCTGTAATCATTGGTGGAAGTATAGCACACTCCAAATAATCTGCTACAACTGCTACGGGCAGTGACTCCTACCCTGTTTCCTCGAAAATAAGACAGTGTCTTATATTAATTTTTGCTCCTAAAGACGAGCTAAGACTTTTTTAGGGGATGTGTGATTTTTCCATGAACAAGAATTCATATTTATTGTTGAACAAAATATCAATATGTATTAATATACTGTAGTGATTTCATCACAAACATCAGCATAAGCAGCCAAACTCTGAATTGCATAAAAAAATGCACTATGTCTTATTTTCGGGGGATGTCTTATTTTCGGGGAAACAGGGTATCAAGTCTTGGTCGCTGCTTCTCCTATAAGGGCAAACTTGCAAATCAAGAGTAAGGGCATGTCCCCACGGTATGGGTTTGCGGCCGGTTTTTCAGCCGGTTTGCAGTTTTGCAGACTGTGTAAAAAACCGGCCGCAAACAAGCACAACGGGCTCCTATGGAAAACCCGTGCAGCAGTCCCCACTGCACGGGTTTTCTGCCCCGCGGTTTTTCCGCCTGTAGGCCGCCCGTACAGCATTCTACAAGCACATTCTTCCGTCCGGGTTTCGGAGGGAATATGTGCAAATGAATGTGAAGGGGGAGGGTTTTTCTCTGCTCATCGCGGAGAAAAACTGTCCCCCCCGCAGCCATGTGCACGGCACACAAAACGGACAAATACCAGTCGGATAAACTGAACGGTATTTGTCCATTGCCGTGTAAATGGGCCCTAAGGGATGTGCAGGGGTACTAAATGCTGCTACCTTGCATCACTGCGTCCAGTGAAGAGAAGGAGTTAAATAAAGTTGTTGTAACAGTTATTATTTTGGTGTGTGAGGAAGACAACATTTTAGTGTAAGTGATAAAAGTTTGATAGCAGAGGAACATGTACTAGAAACCCAGTGAAAGCAGCCTGGGATTCTGAATGTCACTTTATCAATAAACCATCCAGGACAGTGTTAATCACACAGATAAGTGTCACAGAGAAATAGAACGGGAAGAGTCCAGAGCTTTAGTACTTCAGATCCGTTGTGCCGCAGCCCATCAGAAAGAAATGTTATAAACAGGAGACTGTTTGTTATGCAATGCACATAAATTATCAGGAGAATATTGTCAAGTGACTGTTCTATAGTCACCCTCGTTAATGAAGCTATACTGCTAAATTCGGTTATCAAGTGGCAATTTATCACTGAGAACATTAAAAGATCCTTGACAAGAGTGCTGTGGTTAATATTGGCAAGCTAATATTGACTTGCCGGAGAAAATCCCCACTCTTGCAGGTTCTCTATACGGCTTTGAATCTTTATGAATCTTTATAGCAATGTATTCCAAAATAAAGCAACTGATTGCAAGTGACTGTGGTGTTTTCCGAATAACTTCATTTACAAGCAAGAGCGATCCCAATAGGAACTACACGGCTTAAGGTATTTCCAGGTTTCCCAATGCTTTCCCTTAGGAGCTGTCAGCAGAATACAGATGTTGTTTATGACAGACTCTATATTGTTGTTGCAATGCTTATGCAGGCTGTTACAGCTCAAAAAGCATCCATAATAGCCATTGCTAGGAGTGTAGAGGGGATTCATGTTGTCATAAACTATATGTTCTGTATCACAGTAGGAACTTTAAAAGAAATTTCCATGCTTTTAACATTTGAAAAGTAAGTGGCTATATGTCCTTCATCAGCGATATTACTTAACAACCGTATTATCTATTATCAACTGTACTCAGCCTTACTCTGCAAACCTAGCAGCAGTATGTAAGCAATATTGTTGTACTTACATCTTATCCATAGTGACATCACTAAGTGCATAAAAGGTTCTGTTCAGAACCTCAATCACAGAGGTGGTGCCATTAAATGATGGTGCCCACAGATGCAAATGACTCTAATGCGGTCCATTGGGTTTCCGTCATGGTGGCCATCATTTTATCAGAAAAAATAGTGCCGTTTACAGCACTTTTTTTTCTGTCATTTTTGATGGAATCTGAGTTGCAGGCTCACAGCAGAACCTCTGTGGTGGAAATGAACCCAGCCTTTGCTTGTCATTAGTGTTGATTGAACTGTTCTAGAAAAGTTAAGTTCTAGTAGAAATTCTCGAATTTTTAGAACTCGAACCGAACATTTTTCTGTTCGATCGAGTAAAGTTCTAGTTCGCCATTTTCAGTTTCATTTTCAGCGGCTTACTGCACTTTTGCGGCCATCCAATCACCTTTCTGCACTTTTGGCGGACATCCAATCAGTGTAGAGCACAGAGAAGTGTCAAAAACGTCATTGCTGAGGTGTAGGGCTCTCATTGGCTGCTAATATCACATGACCATTGTTACGGTCTGGAGGTGGATCCACTGGACTACCGCAGGCGATGGCGTAAACCCACACCAGGGAGTGGAGTCTAAGTGGGACCCGGTATTCGCCAGAGCCCGCCGCAAAGCGGGATGGTCTTGCTGCGGCGGGTGTCCACCAGGTCACTACCACTGGCGGGGCTTGCCTGCGGTGGCGGCCAAGGGTACGAGGTACAGGATCGGCAATCAGGCTCGTAGTCGGGGACAGGCAGGAGGTCAGGACAGGCGGCTCTGGTTCGTAGACGGTGGACAAGCAGGAGGTCAGGACAGGCGGCTCTGGTTCGTAGACGGTGGACAAGCAGGAGGTCAGGACAGGCGGCTCTGGTTCGTGGTCGGTAAACGTAGGCAGGAGGTCGGTACACGGTAGACAAGACTGGAACACTTTGGAAAGCTTTTCACCTTGGAGAATACAACAAGGATCCGGCGAGGGCCGGCAGGAAGGGGCCGGACTAAATAGGAGCAGTGCCCGGCAATGAACCAATTACCGGCGCACTGCCCCTTTAAATTCAAACTGCCGGCGCGCGCGCCCCTAGGGGCGGAGCTACGTGCCGGGAGACGGAGCCAGACAGAGCAGGAGCGCGGCCGGGTAAGTGAACGCCGGAGGGGGCTGAGACATGAGCGGACCCCGAACCCGACGTGCGGGACGGGACTCCGCTGGGAGCAGGGGCACGAGTGCGCCTGCGACCCGGGACAGTGGTCGCAGGGGCGTCCGTGACAACCATGTTATATATATTTCACTGTAATACCTTGTGAATGCCATTTTCAACTCACTTTCTGTACTGTACAGACTGCTATTAGTTAGTTAGCATTTTCCTCTCCATAGACATCAATAGTTAGGGAGTTTGGTATTGCTGGCTGAATCTTTCCCACACCCAGAAGCTGTTATTTGGCAACGCTTCCAGGCTTACATAACGCCTAACTCTCATATACATGGATATATATTATACAGAGTACTTGGATTTGCTAAATCATACTCAGTGCCCAAAAGTTCAGCTTTTGCAGTTTTGGGGGTTCAGTAATTGTATAACACACCGTCTCCAAATCTCCTATTTGTCAAAGGGACTTTTGGACCCCCTCAGGATGCAGGGCCCCATAGCAGCTGCTACCGCTGAACCTCCTATTACGCCCCTGCTTGCAAGCTGTCCTCATCTTTTCAGTTAGCCATTGAAAGTAATGAAGTATTTTCGCCTATCAATTTTTTTCTGTCACTCTTAGAGGCAAATTTTCTTCACTAAATTGTTCCATGTATCCAGTTTACTGTTATGGATGGTAATTACAGCTTCTCCTCACCTGTATAGGTATAAAAATTAACCATAACATCTTCTCCCATAGACTTTAATGAGTTTGAAGTTCGAGTTCGAATAGAACTTGGAACCGAACTCACAAAAGTTCGATGATCTAATCGAACTAGAACTTTTTACTGTTCGTTCAACACTATCGTACCTCCGTCTTCCAATGTGTCAAACACCGTATGAATGGTACAGAACCATTACTCAGTGGTTTGTAATCTGTGTTTCTCTATGCAGCTGCTGCAATTACACCTAGCATGTCTTTGCACTGAGGGTAGGACTACATGCCATATTGTGGATGTTAGCTATAGCCCCTTTGTAGCCACCAATTGCTGCACAGTTTGCTGGTATCTTGTGCAACCATTCTTGGCCTCAAGGGGGCATGGTTCTTGTCCACATCATGGCTGTGCCACAACCACGCTTTATATTCCTACCCTAAGTATTGCACTCTGCACTGATGAGGGTCAAAACCCCGAAACAGCTGTATGCAGATGAATATCTAATCCCATTTACATTGCACTGCTCGGTGAGTCAGCTTTGAATCGAGGAATGCAAACCAATAGGTGGTGCTTCATAAGTCCTAGCTCATTTCCAATGAGTCCTTTAGAATATACTTAAATTTCAGTGAAGCAACTTATTGTGTATAAGTCTACAAACACCTACACCGTGACTCTCCCTAATGAGGAACATACCCCTTTTGAGCTACCCTAAGTCAAGCACTGAGATGTCACTATGGACAACTGGTCATACCAATGGTGTTGGCCTGCAGGAAGAAGGAGAAGGGTATAAATCCGCATAAAAGATTGTTTTTTTAACCTTTAGATATATACTTGAAAAATGTAACCAACAGAAAACTTTAAGACTAATTACAGATGGGGTAAATTCTGAATAGTTTCCATATGAATTCCACATGGAAAGCAACCTGAAATCCACTTGGAAACCCCATCTCATTGTCTTCAATGGAAATCCATGCTGCAGTTTGCACGGTGAAGATATTTTTCGAAGCTAATTTATAAATCCGTGTTTATAAAAAAGTGACACGTCACGTTTTATGTGGATTTCATGCAGAAACTATGTTGAGTAGTCGGAACATGGATTTTCCACATTGAATGGGTCTAACTCAGTGCCCAGAATAGTGACAAAATCTGTGACATAGCAAATACACAGCAGAAAGTTAATGGTATGCTATGGATTTTGATTGCGGATCTGTGACAGAAAAATCCATCCTCTATCCAGTCTCTGTAGCTTTAAAATATTCTGCATCCCTCCAAGTTATTAATAGTAAAGAAAGCAAATAAATGACATTATGGAATCAGCAGTCATGCAAATAATCAAAGTGGCTCTAAAAGTGGGGTTCAATAATAGCAGAAACCCTAATATCTTTCTCTTTCTTGCTCCTTGGCATGATCATATGTCCTAAGCATTGCATTGAAATTCTAGTCATCATTCATTGATTCTCCAATCTAATTTACTATTTACGACACCATTCTAAAAATACTATGGCAGAGAGCGCAGAGATTTGTCCACACTACGACTGAACTGGATGTGCCTGAATGTCAGGCTCCGCAGTGAATGGGTTAATACTCACACCAGATCTGGGCTGCTGCTCTGCCTCCTCCTCGCCAGCTATAAAATACAATGCAATGAACAGAGCTCAGACTGAGACAGGATCACAAGTCACAAGCTTCACGTGGAGCCCATCTGAATGGAGCCATTGCTTTCTGACAAGTGCCAGCACTGAGCCCAGGGGGAGTTAGTAGCAGCAGCTGGGAACTACTGGGATCCCCCAATAAAATAGAGGCAATGCATACCTAAATATGAAGACAATCCCTGGATTCCCATCATCACTGAGGTTTCATACACAGGGGCTGTGATACTTTAGTAGTCACCACCTCCACAGCCTAAGCCTGGATGCAGCCAGAGATCTGATCTTCTGCATTTACCACCATCCAGGACTCCGCTTATTGTCATCAAATCATAAACTTTTCCCCCTCAGCTGGGAATCTGAAGACCTCCTTATCCTGATCTCATACAATGGGAGCTGGGGAGATCCAGTTGTGGATGGTTATATCAATCTGCTTGATACATGGTAATTTAATCTCAACATTACCCTGCATTCCACCCTGTTCCATAACCCCCTTTTTCTGTGAATATGTACGTATATGTCTATACTAAGCCCCTTGCTCTTTCTTTCTCTCCTTATATATCTCTCTACAATATATCACTGTACTTTCCGTGTTGCTGTGTATTGACTCCCCGTGCTCAGTGAGTGCTGATCATGCTCTTCTTGGTTTGAAGTGTCCCTGCAAGGAGAATACCAGAGAAAGCTCTACAAGGAATTAATGAAGAATTATAATCCTTTAGAGAGGCCAGTGGCTAATGACTCTCATGCGCTCACCGTCTACTTTGGGATGAATCTGATGCAGATCCTGGACGTGGTATGTGTCATTGAATATATTGTACCTGTATATTTTTCTCAAAGTACTGTACTGAGACAAATGCAATTCTTTGGCAATGGGGTTAGGTAAGGACAATGTCGCTAATAATTATAGCTATTACCTAACATTACAAAAATACCTAGTACCATGTGTGATTCTATGAGGTGTGTGTATTTTCTGTTTAGGGCTGTATCTAGTTGACTCTTTCTGCCAACTTTAAAGAGTAGTTGAACATTTCCTTAGTCTTCTTTAAGCAGAGAAAATCATTGCGAGGTGTGAATTGTACAAAAGTCACAGTAGAGCTTCAGTCTGGACTTCACTCATCCTAAACTAACACCCCTACCCCAATCCAAATAAGCATAGAGCACATAAAATATAGACTATACCCAAGTCAGTAGTGTCAATCCTTGTACAATATTGCATGTAGTTATCTTTATTTCATAGAAACAGATCTCTTTAACCTAGGTTATGCTGTAATAACACTGACAAAGTAGGTGTGATCAGCCTGCCATAAGTTACAGTGTACAATAATGAGTCCATCTTGGCTGATTGGCTAAGAGATTGCCGGACTAGATAATGACTCTCTTAGAGGATAGATTTCATGGAGCCTTTAGCAAAAAGTGGGCAATTTGATAGATGGTCCAATTTAACGAGATTGGTGTTTAATATAGAAGGTGGTATCCTTGTAATTCAGCAGATCTTGTTTCAGCTACACAACCCAACTTGAGTCGGAAGGAAGAAGCAATGACCTTAAGCAGTTATCGTGTGCTATATGGTCATTATAGCAGCAATATAAAGCTGCTGGTGTCAACATTTCCTGCAAGTATAGTTGAAACAAAGACCATAAGAAGGTCTGGAGGTGGCAACACAGAAGATTCAGGGGGTCCTGGGTCATGGATATACAAACCTCATTATTAAAATAAACTTAATTTTCTGTGACCGATGATTAAAGAGCATTTACTCTTAGGTTTTTTAATATCATATTTAGTTGTTACGTATCTAGTTTTTTTCTAGGAATCTGTTGGTGCTAAATTGGTGTTTGAATGCAGCTGCACAATAGAGTACGTTTGTCATTTGGGTTTTTCTGGAAATCTGGGTGACTACAACTGCTGTAAGTGCTACTAGGGTATGGTCACACACTGTAGATTTCTGCTCAGGCAATGAGTAAGAAATATGTTTTTCTGGAAGGCGTATGCTTTTTTACGCTGTGTTTTTTGTTAAATAAATGTTGGTTGGTCACATCTGACAGAGTCCAGGCATATCCATGTATAGGAGGATTGTCCCAAATGGAGAAGTGGTGAGCTGACCTGTCATTTGTCAGAGAAATTTCTGCTGCTACCATCCCAGACATACAAACAAATGGGGAATACAGAAATATCCACAGAAACAAGCGCATCCAGATGCATTAAACATTGCATTAAAATTTCTGCCACAAATCTACCCTGTGCAAATACATGAATCTGGTAGGCTGCTGTTGGTGCTTACTAGCAAACATTTGTTACTTTTCAGGTAACTTAGAAACAGGTGACAAAATTATTAAATATATAACATACCTATAAATTTATATTTTGGGGAATTTCTTGACTGTAAGAGGAAACAGTCTTTGGTTCACATATATTAATGGTGATAAACACTAGAAATTTCTGCAACTGAAAAATCCATTTGATATGTCTGCAAACTCCATTAAGAGGAGTGCACTTGTAGAAATTTCTGCAACAAATCATCTGCATGTGAACATAACTTTTAGCTATAATCAAACAGCGGCCTTTTCTGTTGGAAAAATTGGGCTGGTCTGCCTCCAGGCTGCCTAACATAATTTCCCCTATGCGTCAAGTAGTGACCAGATACTTGACGCTCAGATACTCTGAAAGCAGATTTATTGCATTGGATATCCATTTAAAAATTATGGATTCTCTGCAGATTTCGACATAGATTCCACATTGGAATTGATGTGGAATTTTTCCTGTGTGAACATAGCCTAATGCTATGTCTACACAGCTGAGTTAAAATACCAAAAGAAATATGACAGAATTTTAACTTCGCTGCATTGTGGTTTTTGGTGCATTTTTTGTGCATAAAAAAGTGGTCAGATTTTGGATTTCCTGCTGGCCCTATACATTGAGGCTACAGGAATCTGACGGGAATCTGGCGGAAAAAACACATACAAAAAATTGGACATTACTTACTCAAAAAACACTGCAATTTTTGGACCATATTCACAGCTCAATGGCTGGACTAGACTGAACCCAGCAGCAGGCAGTTCTAGCCTATATGCTACCTGGGAAAATTAACAGGTGCAGCTAATTGCTGAGAAGTAGCTCACATACCCCACTGCTAGGGGAACAATTAGATGATAAAAGACTGCACATTAGTTTAAAACCTGTTCACACCAGGATGCAGAAAAGCCACAGTATAATGCATGGGGAGATTGCACAAATGCAAAAATACCAATAAAACAACCACTTACATACTCTGGCGGAAGATAGAACATGTTCTCTCTTACGCCGGACAGCTGGCAGTTTAGAAATCCCAGTAAAACATCTGTGCCTTGTAGACTACAGCACGGATTTTCTGTTGAGGTCTACACAGCACTAGGTTCAGCCGGATTTGCGGCGGATTCTAAATACTGAGTCTGCAGTAAATCTGATCAAGAACCCGTGCTGTGTAGACATAGACGTAGATATTCTAAGGTTAGTGAGTAGGTTTTGCAGCTCTTAGTTTATAGAAAACATGAGTACGTGATTAAGACTGGTTTTACACACAGCATTTTTTGAACCAAAGCCAATAGTGGATCAAGCAAGATGATGGAACCATAACTGGTCATGACTCAAAAAACAACTGAATAAAAACTACCAAAAAAATTTGCAGTGGCTATGGGGTTGCCAAAGCATAGAGGCAGATTTATTAATACTGTGTAACTCTAAGACAGTGTAAAATTAGACTTGACAGTCTTACAATGCGCCACATTTATCATAGTATTGAAGGTGTCACGCACTAAGCCATGTCCCTTTTCCTTGAAGCCATGCCACTTTTACCGGACAACAGCTCTTTTATCGGATGAGGCGCAGAAGTGTCTTGAAACTGTCTAAAACACATAAATGTGGTGTAAAGCATGTGCACCATTATTGTTGGCACAAATTATGCCATAATTCTGACACAACTGCCTTAATAAATGTGCCCCACTGTGTATGATACCAGTCTTAAAGAGGTTTTACCATAAAAATCCGATAGGTGCAGGTCCCAACTTTGGGATCCACACCCATCTCCAGAATAGGTGCCCGTAATTCTTCGTTTTGAATGGAGAAATGTCTGTGCTTGTGTAGTCACTTTCCATTCATCTTAATGGGATTTCCAAGTACAGACAATTTGTTGAATTCAGCTGTATTCTGTAATGAATGGAGCGTCTACCACATTTTCAGTTAAAATGGGGAGATTTGGGAGCCTGTTCGGGAGATAGGTGCAGGTCCCAGAGATGAGACCCAGAAATTGATGGCATATCCTATTAATATGCCGTAAATGTCTGTGATGGCAAAACCTATTTAAGGAACTGAGGTGTCATAAACATATTATTATGATTATAATAAGTATTATTGTCATTAATTCCATTATGCCCCTTCATTTTTCCTGGTTTATCCCCACACACCATTAGCTGGAAAAAATTGGCAGGTATCTTTACTATTATTTTATGTACAATTTCCAGATATCTTTAATATAATATTATGTAAACTTCCAGGAATCTTTAGTATTACTTTATGTAACACTGCCATAAGCAGAAAGCCGGTTATACTAACTCACTGGGAAGTATCTTTACTGTTATATGTAAAATTTCCATGTACAAGTATCTTTAAAATTGTTCTATGTTGCATTGATCTTACAATCTAAATACAAGATGATTCTGAAACCTGTGAACTGTTGGCATGTTCTCAATGTTTCTAACTTGTTGACTAAAGCAATGTAAATTTGAATTATTGGGTACGCTGTTTTGCTGCCATTCTCATTATAGTTGCCATACTATTGTAAATGACATACTATATATTTAAAATGTTGAGAAGGACTTGTTGCTTAATTGGAGTGAAGGAAGTCTGTATGACAGGTTCAATTTACTGAACATGAATGCAAATGACTGGTATAAGGGGATGATGCAAATGTACTAATTATATGACTACTTAGCCACAGCCTGTGTATTTTCTAAGAAAGAAAGAAAACTGTTGGATTGATTAGTACAAGAGGAAAATGGTACAATTCAGTGGGGTTGTTGTCCAGTGAAATAAAAATGTGTTTTTATTAACATAGGAGACTCTCTGTTCTCATAATTGGTGGGACCACCAACGATGAAATACTTAACACCTATCCTTTGGTTACTACTTCCTTTCCTATATGCTTAGTTAGGGTATAATCACATAGTATGGCTCTTTCATGGTAAAAAAAATGCACCTAGAAAAACCTCCTGTGCTTTTACTGAGATTTGCTGTGGTAATGGGCTGTGAAGTTTTACAGATAAAACACATTTACTTTACATGTTTCACTTGTAAAAATTGCGTAACTAATTACTGCATCACAAAACCACGACAGGTTGTGGCAAAGATGAATGTGGTTTTCTGGGTATGGTTTTGATTGCAACACAATTACACTGTGTAAATACACTGAGTGTCACTAGTATTATAATGTTGAATTTAATGTCTGATGTTTATATCACATAATCGCTTCCCAATGTGAGTTAATACTCCTGAATAAAATGAATTGTCAAATAACAAACATTTTTTACTGGGGCCAGCGTGGGTAAAACAATAAAAAAGTTTTACTTACCTAGACGCCCTCAGCCACTGCCAGTCTGCAGCTCAATGGCGATCTGCACCTTTTGACTTCTGGGCTTTTGTCCCGCACACAGGACAGGCTCGCGATCCATTCAGACAGTGAAGCATGAGTGGTAAGTAAGTATAACTTTTTATTATTTACCCATTTTTACCCCATTGAAGAATAATAGTTACTGTTTAAATGTCTGTATTGCTTTGTTGCAAACTGATACTCAATGTACCTTAAGTCATTCATAAAATTCAGTAGAAAGGCCCTTTTTTGGAAGAAAAGCATATTTGTCGGGGGCGCCCTAATCTTTCCCTTGGTCACCCTGCCTAAGCGGAGCACCGGCCCCAAAATGGGTGATCCCGTGCTGGAACCTTTATCCTGCCCAAACCCTAGCCAAACGGAGGGCAAACAGACAAAAGAAAACCAGACGGATGACAAACAGGCACAGACACAACAGAAAACAGGAAGATTGTAATGTCAGGCAAGCCAAGGTCAAACCACCAGATCACACAGTACAGAGTCAGCAGGCAGAAGAATAACAGATGTAAACCGTAGTCCAGAGCCAGAGGAAATACAATAGAACAGCAAACTCAAAGGGACAAGAGCCAGGATACAGGAAGCAAACACAGGCAAAGACAGAGGAAACAGGAAGGTTTAAATATCCCATTCCAGTCAGGGATTGGCCAAGGTACTTAACTATTAGGGTTCCGTACAGAAGCCTGCCTGAGGATGTAAAGAGACCAGATCCTCTTAAAGGGCCATACAAATATTTTCCACAATATTAAGACGTCCATTTCATCTCCTTTGTGACAGAGGTGGAACTGGACCTGTTTAATGATGGACATGATTGAGTCTTGATGGATCCTATTGACTAAAATGGGTTCTGCTGGGTGTCTGTCATGCTGTCAGTTGTTATAATAAAAAAATAGCACAATAAAGAGTCTAAATGGAACCATCGATACAGACTTGCACAGTGCCCAACCCATGCATCTTTATCTGCTGTTTACCTGGATTTTTTCTTAAAAAAAATAGGAGTAAATGTATTGTTACTGTATTAAACTCAGGCAGCTTAAAATTAGTGGCACACACTGTATAATAAGTTGGCACATCTTAGCACATTTGTCAGACACTTTTTGCTTGTTATGCCATCTCTTAGATTGCTTATTTGAGAACGATTTTTTGCACCAGAATTGGGCTGCTTTGTTGGAGCCACACTGTTCAAAACTGTCTAGTAAGTTGAAAAGAGTGTCTTAAACCCATAATAAATATGGTAAAAGGAATGTACAAGAAATTTTTTGGTGCAAATTAAGCCAGAAGTCTTACACGTTTAGCTTATTAGATCTCCACTACAGTCAATGATCTATCCTAAATAGTCTTTGCTACATGTCCAATACTAAAGAATTCTCTAAGGACACCAGAAACAAAATTGTAGATCTGCACAAGGCTGGGATGGGCTACCGGTCAATAGGCAAGGAGCTTGGTGAAAAGGCAACAACTGTTGGTGCAATTATTAGAAAATGGAAGATACACAAGATTGACAGTCATCTTGCGTTTCTTCCATTTTCTAAAAATTGTGCCAACAGTTGTTGCCTTCTCACCAAGCTGCTTGTCGATTACCCTGTAGCCCATCCCAGCCTTGTGCAGGTCTACAATTATGTCCTTGGTGTCCTTAGACTGATCTTTGGTCTTGGCCATGGTGGAGAAGTTGGAGTGTTATTGAGTGTGTGGACAAAGTGTCTATAACACAGGTAACAAGTTCAAACAGGTGCAATTAATACAGGTAATGATTGCAGAATAGGACGGCTTCTTAAAGAAAAACTAACAGGTCTGTGACAGCCACAATTGTTGGTGGTTGGTAGCTGATCAAATACTTATTTCATGCAATAAAATGCAAATTAATTATTTACAATGTGATTTTTTTTTAGATTCTGTCTCTTACAGCTGAAGTTTACCTATGATAAAAATTACAGACCTCTCCATTCTTTGTAGGTGGGAAACTTACAAGATCGCCAGTGTATCAAATACTTGTTTTCCAGCGCTGCGCCATCCTCACTCTCCACCAGTGTTCTGTTTTCTTCTGGTCTTGATTTGAGTGGTCTTGATGTCACCGCTGCAGCTGTTGATTGGATGCATCAGTCCAGTTTTATTGGCTGATATCACCATTCATAAGTAATCGCTCTGAATGGTGATGTCAACCAATGACACATAACTGCTGCAGCCAATAAGTTTTTGCTACAGTGATGTTTATGTCAAGACCGGAAGAAAACAGAAAAACCGACGGAAATTGCGGAAGGCGCTGCACTCGATCCTGGGTGAAAGGTGTTATTTTTTAATTTTAAAAGGGCAACTGGACAACCCCCTTTGATTTTCCCTATGTGACAGACTTAAAAATTCTACTGCCTTATTGATTACAAAGCATCAATAGGGCTATCCCAAATATGCTGGATTCCAGAAGTGGAAACAACGTTATTAAACAATTTGTGGAGGAGCTTGCAATGTGCTCCTGGTTACCACTGATAAGTAAACACATGCCCATAATTTCTGTTACAACTTACATAAAGATTTATGGCTCAAGCACAGAGCCCTTAGTGTGGAGCTTTTATAAAAGCACAGAGAGCAGAGCTGCACAGCCATTGTACAGGCTCCTAAAAGAGAATATCCCCTTACTTACAGAATCTGGTGGGATAGCTGTGAATATTTTTTTGTTAGATTCGTATAAAATATAGGAGAAAAAAATGTAGGGGTACGTATTAAAAATGACACCATCTCGACAGTCGTACTTCTCAGTAAGTTAGTGTAGCATTCGTCAGTATGTGTGAAAGTGTCTCACAGCCCTTTATAAATGTGTCCACACTGTGAATGCACCAACATTTGTCTCAGCTTTGTCATTAAGAAATTGTTATGGATTAGTCTGACACTTTTGCGCCACATTTTGGCATGACACATTCATAAATGTGGCGCATCCTGTGAATCTAGCGTGACACGCCCCCATAGAATTGGCACATACAAAAGTGTCAGGTCTGTTGCTGCATGTGCCCGATTTTGGCGTAGGACAGTTCCTACATCTGCATGACAGGGATATGGCAAGTTTTTTGGCTCAAAGCACGGCAGAAAACTGGCACAGACCCGTTCATACATGTTGCCCTTAATGTGCCTTCTTATGAACTTGGAGTCAAATGGAGATATAATAAAGCAATATGACTCTGTTTAAAACCGATATAAAATATGGAATGTGTATAGTCCCTAATACCAATTTTCTAACAAGACAAAGCTTGTGATTCAGCAACTTGATAATTTATGATTCAGGAACTTGAAAACAATTATATATTAGACATTAAAAGAATTAGAAAAAAACATGTTTACGTCCTTCCAAGAAACAGTGCCATTACTGTTCATGGATTATGTCTGGTGCTGCAGCTCATGCTAATTCAAGTAGATGGGACTATGTTGCAGCACTGAATAGAAAGAGTTGTGAAGGTTTCTGGAAAAAAGCACTTTTTTCTAATTCTGAATCCCTTTAATTCCTGAAAACAGACAATTTTCATTTTTTGGTGTTTATGTTTTCCTCCTTACTTTTAAGAGCCATTCCTTTTTCATTTTTTTTTTGACATAAGCAGATAAGAGCTTGTTTTTTGCTGAGCATTTTTATTTTACTTTGTACTTTTAATTTAATATGCAATGCATTGAAAAACCTAAAGCAAATGATTTGTTGGCTACAATGGCAACACAATTCAAAATTTTTTTTAGTTTAACTTTTATGGCATCTACTTTGCAGTAAAATGATGTGAACCTTTTTCTGGGGGTCAATTTTATGAAAGTGATACCAAACTTACCCACACTCCTCGCCCTGGTAACAAGCATGGTGCAGGCGTCGGCCTCCTCCTGTCTGACACCTGCTTCTTTGTCCCCGCTCCACCTCTGCCTTCCCTCACACTCTTCTCCTTTGAAGTCCCACTCTGTCTGAAATCTACGCCCCCTCTGACCCCCAAGTGGCGGGTTGTACTACCGACCACCAGGCCCTCCCATGCCTTTCTTGACCACTTTGCTTCCTGGCTTCTCCAATTTCTTTCCACCGCAATCCCCACTTTCATCATGGGTGTATTCAACATCCCAATCGACACCCCCACTCTGCTTCCAACAAATCCTTCACTCTGCTCCTCTTTCAACCTCTCCCAATGGGCCTCAGGAGCCACTCACAAAGATGGACGGGACACTGGACCTCATCTTCACCCGCCACTGCCCCCTATTGACATCTATAACTCTCCAAAACCTATATTGACCACAACCTGCTTACCTTCACAATCTCCTCCCACCTGTTCCTCCTGTCTCATATCAGTACGCCCCCCGCAGGAATCTACAAAACCTCAACCCTCCCCACACCTCTTGACTTCTTACACCTCTTTCCACTATCTCCTCATTCAATGACCCAAAACGCAAGCCACACCACTTTCTACAACCATACAATCATCACCGCCCTTGTCGTCGCTCCTCCTCACACACAACAAAAACCCGAAAAAATCAACAGACAACCCGGGCCACAGACTCTACCAAACAGCTGAGGCGAGCTTCCAAGAATTGCTGAACGCCGTGGAAGAAAACTCACTCCATTGATGACTTTGCCTTATAAAAAACATCACTGCAGACATTTAAGTCCGCACTCGCCTCAGCCAAACAGAATTATTTCACCACTATAAATATCCTCCCTGTCCCACAACCCCAGAAAATTTTATTAAAAATCTTCAACTCTTTCTCCGTCCACCAACACCTCCCCCCCCCTCCCTCCTTTCAGTAGACCACTTTGCCATTCACTTCCCCCAGAAGATCAACCTCATCAGAGAATAGCTTCACCCCGCAGTCCCCACCACCCTCTCTTCCCCTTGCAACCTGCTCTTCCCCTTAACTTGCTTCCCACGGTCATCATGACAAGCCCCTCCCCCTTACTGTCCAAATACCAACCTCACTCCCTTAGTCTTGACCCACTGCCATCCCCCTCATCCCAGACCTCAGTGCTTCTATCATACCGAGCACTCACCCATCTCTTCAACCTATCTAACCTCTGGCATTTTCCCCTTCTGCCTTTAAACATGCTACTATCACCCCAATCCTAATAAAAACAACCCTTGACCCCTCTTCACTGTCCAACTATCGCCCATCTCACTGCTCCTTTTGCTTCCAAACCCTCGAGCAGCCGTCTATTTTCCCACTGTCCTCCCACCTCTCCTCCAACCTCTTTTTGGGACACACTCCCAATCTGGTTTTCGACCCACCACTCTACCGAAACTGCCCCTAACCAAAGTCACTAATTTTTAGTAACTGCTAAAGCCTCATTCCCACTACTCTGTGCTCCTCCTCTTGGGACCTGTCCTCTGCCTTTGACACTGTCGACCATTCCCTCCTGCTACAAATCCCCTCCTCTTGGCTCTTTCCGGGAAACCCCTGTACCTCACTGATGGGCTTTCAGCGTCTCTCATTCTGCTAAACCTCCTCCCCCCAGCCACTCTCTGTTGGGTTCCCCCAAGGGTCAGTCCTGGGTCCACTACTCTTTTTATCTACACCTTGGCCTTCGGTCAGCTCATAGCCTCACATGGCTTTCATTACCACCTGTATGCTGATGATCCCCAAAACTCTACATCTCTGGGCCCAGATGTCACTTCTCTACTCTCCGGGATCCCTGACTGTCTGTCCCAATTTCCTCCCTTTTTTCATCACGTCTCCTAAAACTAAATGTGGAGAAAACAGAAACTCATCATCTTTCCACCATCCAATCTACCCCTGCCCTGATCTCTTATTACAGTCAACGGCTCTACACTTTCACCGGTCCCACAAGTCGCGCATGGGTCCTGGGTAAACTTTCAAACCACACATCCAAACCCTCACCTTGCCTGCCGCCTCACCTGAAAAACATCTCTCGCATCCCCTCATTCCTCGTATGGGCACTACAAAAATGGCTGGTCCATTGCCCTTGTCATCTCCCGCCTAGACTAAATGCAACATCCTTCTCAGTGGCCTCCCAGCTAGCACCCTCGTCCCCTCAATCCATCCTTAATCTGCTGCCCGTCTTATCCACCTCTCTCCTCGCTATCCTCTGCCTTTTTCCCCCTCTGCCAATCCCTTCACTGGCTTCCATTGCCCAGCGAATTCTTTCAAGCTACTAACCATGACATACAAGGCTCTCCTGACCTCTCCCCTCCATACATCTTGCCCCAATTTCCAAATATTCCCCCACGCCCCTCCCCCACTCCTCACAGGACCTTCTCCTCTGCTCTTCCCTTATCAGCTCCTCACACAACCGTATCCAAGACTTTCCCGTGCTTCAACCACACTTGGAACTCACTGCCCCAACACATCAGACTCTCCTCCACTTTCACCAGCTTCAAAAGCAACCTGAAAACCCATTTCTTCAGGCTTGCCTATAACTTTCACTAAACTTGTCACTACTTCCTCCACTGACATGTCTGCCCCTCACCTCCTGTCTCTTTCCCCGTCCTTGTAAAATTGTAAAACCCTCGCGGTTAGGGTCCTCTCTCCCTCTGTCGTGCCAATTGTCATTATCCCTTTTCTGTCTCGTTTGACTTATGTAATGTTGTAACCCCTCGAATGTACAGCGCCCTGGAATCAACGGCGCTTTAAAATAAATAATAATAATAATAATAATTTATCTAGTTTTTATTATGCTTTAACTACTTTTAAAAATAAAAAACAAAAAAATGCCTTTTGATGTGAGCTGTAGTTTTTAATGTTATCATTCTGGGGTACATACGACTTGTTGATCATTTTTTATTCCATTTTAATTGTGAGGCAAGGTGACCAAAAACAGCAATTCTGGCACTGGCGTTCACTGTGTGAGATAGCATGATATTCTAATATTTTGGAAAATGTATGGAAGAATCAATGCCAGTTATGTTTTTTTATTGTTAATTTTTTAATGGTGTATGGACAGAGGGTTGTTTTGAATTTTTCTACATCTTTAAAAACTGTTTTCCTTTTTTGTCAGGGAACTTGAACATGTTTGTACAATATACTGCAATACTTTTGTACTGTAGTGCAATGTGATTTTACTGATTTCCTATTATACCTGTCTTTGGCAGGATGTAATAGGGGTAGTAATCTGGAAGGCTCTGGAAGGCTTGTAGACTTTCCCTAGGCCCCCTGACTACCATGACAACTGCTTGACACCCAATAATCTCTCTGCTGTGATCACTCTTATCTCTAATCCTAGTGGCTGCCAGCAGGTGGCAGTTGTAATACATGTAATAGTACAGTTAGCTTACCAGTGTGTGTTAAGGTTGACAAAAAGAATATAATGCACTCAGACAGAAATGTCAGATTTCTGCAAGGCTTTGCATGCAGATATGTAATCCATTACAGATCTGGTCTGATTAGACACCGGGTCTTGCCACGAGCGGGGCATTAAAGTGCTTCTCTTGCTGCCCTGTAGAAAGACTCTCAGGGGCTACTTTTGGGTAGTGTACCTCTTTGTAAGGGATTGTTCACTGCTAGCTATGCCTTTACAATGCCCTCAAAGACATTTTGCCTACCTGACAAACTTTGAGAAGGGGTGTATCATTGGACTGAATGAAGCAGAATGGTCATTTTGACAAATGGCCCGCCATCTAGGCTGTTCTGATCAAGCTGTTATAAGGTGTTGGGAGCAGTGATTATTGGCTAGTTGTTGTAAACAGGTTACTAGAACCTCTTTTTTAATTGTACAGTTTTTCCTAAAAAAACTATCCTTTCGTTCTAATATTGTAAACTTACGTGTAGAGCATCATTGTTAAGTTCACATATAAAGTTTAATTCGATTTCAACAGCTCCTTCTTAGTGAGTGAGTTTGTGTCTATTGTGGTGGTTTCATGACATCAGTTTCCAGGAACACAGGTTTACTGATAAATCCAAAGGCAGAAATCATTCAATTAACACATGTTCATGTTCAAACTAATTCTGCTGTGTTCAGCAGATAAATAGTAGAGAATAAACCATAAAATAAGTTATTTCTTCAGGTAAAGAAGTGAAAAAAAATTAATAACAAGGTAATCTCTCTAATTGGGTTTATGGTACAACAGGAGTTAGAGAACGTTTCCAGTATAGAAAACCACACAAACAGACCACAAAGTCCTTTATCAGGCTTCCAACTGTCTACACAGCTCTATCTGCTGCCTTTTAACTAGGGAAGCTGAACCTCCTCATGGAGTATGGGGCTGACCTCGCCACTCAAGCTCTCACCTTGCCCAGAATTACAACTATGAGGCTAGTAATTATGTTTATAACTATAGATTATATTACTATATATATATATATATATATATATATATATATATATATATATAAATGTTCATTCATAGGTATTTAAGTATTCAGTGGGGGAAATGAAATAAGTATTTGGTACACTGGTGATATCGTAGTTACAGTACACTTCAACTGTGAGAGACAGAATCTAAAAAAAATACCATTGTATGATCTTTAAATAATTAATTTACATTTAAGTGCATGAAATAAGTATTTGATACAATTGAAAAGCAGAATTTAATATTTGGTACAGAAAACTTGGTTTGCAATTACAGTTCAGATGTTTCCTGTAGTTCTTGACCAAGTTTGCACACACTGCAGAAGGGATTTTGGCCCACTCCTCCATACAGATCTTCTCAAGATCTTTCAGGTTTTGGGTCTGTCGCTGGACTACATTGAGTTTCAGCTCCCTCCAAACATTTTCGATTAGTTTCAGGTATGGAGACTAGCTAGGCAACTCCAGGACCTTGGAATGCTTCTTACGGAGCAACTCTTTAGTTGCCCTGGTTGTGAAGTTTCAGGTCATTGTCATACGGGAAGCCCCAGCCACAACTCATATTCAATGCTCTTGATGAAGGAAGGAGGGTTTTTGGGAAAATTTTTTTGATGTGGCCCAAACAAACCTCCTTCAATACGGGCAGTCTCCTGTTCCCTTTGCAGAAAAGTACCCCCAAAGTATGATCTTTCCACCCGCATGCATTGTTCTCCAAAAATACTGAGTGGAGTTGATAAGAAAAAGTTCTATTTTGGTCTCATCTGACCACATGACCTTCTAACTGCCCCCTTATCTCCGATGGTATTTTCGAATTTAAATGGGGGCCTGGACAGTGCTGGGTGAGAGGGGGGGCCCTTTTAGCCTGCAGGATTTAAAAGCAAAGATCCCTAGTTGTTTCTGACGCACTGTGCCCAGTCTATTCCATCATTGCATTCCCCATGTAGTTCTAGGTGATCCCGTCTTTCTCAAAACACCCTTACCACGGGCGGATCTTGCATGGAGCCCCAGACCAAGGAAGATTGAACTGTCATCTCGTGTGTCTTCCATTTTCTAATAATTGCGCCAACAGTTGTTGCCTTCTCACCAAGCTGCTTGTATATTGTCCTGTTACCCATCCTAGACTTGCGCAGGTCTACAATTTTGTCTCTGGTGTTCTTAGACAGCCCTTTGGTCTTAGCCATGGTGGAGAGGTTGGAATCTGATTGAGTGTGTGGACAGATGTCTTTTATACAGGTAACGAGTTCAACAGATCTAATTAATACAAGAAATGAGTGGAGAGTAGGAGGACTTCTTAAAGAAAAACTAACAGGTCTGTGAGAGCCAGAATTCTTGCTTGTTGGTAGGTGATCAAATACGCATTTGATGCAATAAAATGCTAATTAATTATTTAAAAATCATACAATGTGATTTAATGGTTTTTTTTAGATTCTGCGAAGTGTACCTAATATAAAATGTACAGACCTCCCCATTCTTTGTAGGTGGGAAAACTTGCAAAATCACCAGTGTATCAAATACTTATTTTCCCTACTGTAGCTGAGGGTGGAGCGGATTATTTACCACTTTTTTCCAATAGTTTAAAAAAAATTACCATTACAAGCTATGGACATGCAATTGTTTTGTGTATCTAGCAGATTAGTCCTCCTAACACATTACCTGCAACAATTATTGCAGGAATATAACAAGTAACCATAGGGCCCCATAGCAAATTTAAAATTTCACCATGACTACTTCAATCAGGAAGTTCAAAAAAGCTTATGCTGATTTTGGTCTCTTTGGGACACAGAATGAATGCACATACAGTTGTATTGTCACAGTAGCGGAATAATGCACACAATGATGTTGCAGAATAGGGATACAGCACACAGTGATTTCACACTTCAGGAATAATGCACACAGTGATGTCACAGTACATGGATAGCACACAGTGTCATAATGTACAGGGATAATGCACAGAATAATACCATTATAATGATAGGATTTGCACAGTGATGTCACAAAACAGGGATAGTGCACACAGCAATGTGACAATATTAACATAATGTACACAGTGATGTCACATTACAGGAATAACCTCAGTAATGTTGCAGCACATGGATTACAATGTACACAAGGTTATATTGGTCACAGTACAGGGGTAATGCATAGAATAATAGCATAGCAAAATAGAGACATACACTCCAAAAAAGACTTCATACTTGTGACTTTATGGTCACAGTATATGGTGCAGGAATACTGTAGTAATAATACACATGTAAAACATAATACAAAAAGACGGGATAATACACACATCAAGGGTAACCTCGAGACTCCGTACTGTAACTTTCAATGGAGCCACATTTCATGTTACCTTGTACAGGCATTAATAATTGCTTCTCATGTTAAGTGTATACTGGGTTATTAAGGCATATACAGTTTTATTTTTTCCTGTTTGATTTTGCAGGAAATCCAAAAAGAATTGATGCTAAATTTAGGAGGTACTTTATGATTTCAGAGGATAGGATCAGATGTCAGCTTTTGGTCCAAATATTTGGCTCAGGCACAATAATACAGTGATTTTATGAGTACTTACTCTATTGGAGCAATGTAATCATGATGCAAAGCTGTTCTGTCAAATTCTTTGCAAGATGCAGGCATCTTGCGTGTTTTCTATTCCTCCTAAATCTCTTAAGACACAGACTGTCATAAAACAGCTTACATTTACATACCTTCCAACTTTTAGAGATTACAAAGAGGGACACATCAGGTCACGCCTCCAACCACACCCAAACATGTGACATCACATCAAGACATGCTTCTAACCACACCAAAACACATACATGCCAACTTTTTAGATATTTAGAGATTACAAAAAGGGACACATTTTCAAGATCACATTGTATCCAATGATGAAATATTAAAGGGGTTGTCTTACTACTGAACATCAATTCATCTCACCTCAGTCCTGTTTTCTTGTTTTCATTTTGAATTCCGGGGCGTGTTTACTGGCTTCTTCTAGCCTGCAGTAGAAATCAGGTCTGTAGCTATAGCAACCAGTGCTGGCAGCCTATAGGGATAGTTCAAACAGGTCTGTAGCTTTAGCAACCTAAGGAGCTGATGCAGCGCAACAAGAGGGGATATCTAGGAATAGGTAGGATACTGTTAATGGACATATATTGCAAAGTTACTTGTTTTTGCAAGATTTTTAACATAAAAAGCAATCCTTTTAGTGAGACAACCCCTTTAAGTAAGTTGTTATGTAATATACAGCGAAGAAGCAATTGGATACTTTTTAAAGCAAGATAGTCAGTTTATTGACGCAAATCTATTTCCCAACTGAAAAAGAGGGACATTTACCGAGCGAAGAGGGACAGAGGAACCGGGTGAAAGACAGGGACTGTCTCTCCAAAATAGGGGCACTTGGAAAGTATGCATTTACCACTGGGCTACCCGTGTAACCATAGACAATTTCTATTGCCAGTGGTTTTAAGAGGGGTTGTCTACTTCATAAAAAAGTATTGCGATAGGTCCCGGGCCTCTCATAAAATAAAAAATTTATACTCACCTTCCTATAGTCCAGGTTCCAGTGCTGTGTCTCTCCAGTCTTCTGTTGACATGGCGTCACTTCTGAACAGGGACATCACTGCTGTGACTGTTGATTGGCTGCAGTGGTCACATTTCACTAACTTACATTCACGGTTTGGAGTGACAGGGTGACAACAGAAGACCCCAGGGACGCAGGGACCAGAGGAAAGTGAGTATATTTTTATTTTATTTTACTGGGAGCTCGGGACCTATAGTAATGCTGTTTATATAAGGTCGACAACCCTAATTCACTTTCAATTATTAAGAAAGTATAAGGGAAGAATGAGGTCACTGTTGAACTTTCAGATAAATTCCCTATGATGACAATTCATTAGGATTATTTTTAGTTTTACCAGTGTATGAGGGAATATTAGGGAGTTTAGCAGTTCTCTGAGATATAAATGTAGGACCATCAAAGGTGAAACAACACTTCAAGAACGCTATAAAAATCTCATTGAGCTACAGCGAATAATACCTGACATTGTAGCAGCTGTTTCTTAATTCTAAAGACCATTCTTGTTTGCTATGCTCTGGAAGTTTTGTCTCTTTGTCCTTGATCTTTTATATGTAGTTGACTAACCGACCTTTGACTATGTATTATTTATTGTCTGTAATTCAATATAATATGTGAGTTAAGATATATTTAAGTCATTTTATTGTAGTTTATGTATTAATCATAGAATAGTATAATATACTTCATGCTGATTCATATAAGTCTATTTTTTCCTTTCTGAAATGCTATTATATCAGTTACAGTGTACAAATGAGGTAACCTGAGGTACAGTCTGAAGCGCTTTATACTCTTTGTTAAAGCCAAGGTATAGCTTTACAGTACAAGTAAAATTTAATAAGAATAGGTAAGTTATTGTGTCATATTCTTGGTACAGTATACAATGAGACCTCCACTGTAAGTAGACATCCCGGGCGACATGTATGAAGCTCGCCGGGTCGGGGCGCGCTTTTCCGCAAGTTTTCAGGCGATATCTGCGCCTGATTTATGTCGGTGCCGGGGCGCGCTCATACATCCTATGTAAAGTCCGCCGCGCTCATCGCAGTGTGTTAGGTGCAGTGCGGTGATCTTAGGCGCATATGCGGCGCGCGCTCGCCTGTTAAGGGGGGGGTGATTCGCTCGCCGGAGGTAGTGCATCATACATGGGGGAAAAGTCCGCCGCGCCTCACCAGTGTGTTAGGCGCAGTGCGGGGACTGAGGCGCAGTGCGGCGCTGCGCCGAAGATTCGCCGTCCGAGGAGGTGCGCTCATACATGCGGGGATAAGTTCCGCTGAGCCTCGCCAGTGTGTGGGGCACAGTGCGGGGACATGGGCGCAGTGCGGGACTTATGCACCGTGCGGGACTGCGCCGAAAATCTGTTCCGATGCGAGACAGGCTGGAGAACAGCGAGAAATCATTCCACATGTCGGTGCGGAGTATGAATCAAAAATCGCCTTTATAAAGGCGTTCAACATTCTCAGCAAAAAGAGCTGAAACCTTTAAAAATAAAAAATACATAAAACAAAATCACTTTCCAAATATCCTAGTTCAAGAATTAGGATATTGGAAATTGCCGGGAAATACAGTAATTCAAATTGTTTAAGCTCTTCTCATTGGTCGGCATAAACCAGCCAATCAGAATAGGAGCGACAGTGTCCCATTAAAACCTATGGAGAACTATTGACCAATCAGAATAGGAGCGACAAAAACCCATTATATCCTATGGAGAAGTTTTGACCAATCAAAATCCAAGGCGGGACAGTTCAAAATACAGTAAAAATGCAGAAAAGAGCTGATTGGCTGAACTAGCGATGGCTTGGCTATCCCAGCCAATCAGAGCGCAAGCTACTTCTCCCATTGTAGTCTATGGAGAGAGCGGCGCACTGAAATCTCGGCGCTCAGCAACGTGTGGCATGAAGTATTAATAAAAAAATCATTTTGATTAAGTGTAAAATATTATCACATAAAGAGCAAAAACCTTCTGTAAAAATAAATCAGTTAAAACCCCGAACAACGCGTTTGTCGCCGAGACCGGCGCTACATAGGGAATTGTAATAGAGAGAATCGCCGGGAAATATAGTAAGGTTGGCTTATTTTAATTTTCTGGTGCCCTCCTGTCATAGAAAGTAGTTTACAGCTTACAACAGCTATTCATGACTTTTTTTAATGTAAGGCCCTGTTGTATTTGTTGCAGTTAAAGGGGTTTTCTTACTATAGAGATTAGTTTATAACATCTAGGGACAGGTAATTGAAGACTTTTTATAAACACATTGCTCTTTTGATTTGATCTTAGTCATACATGAAATAAGAGATATAATATCTGCTCTGAGTTCACACAGGTTTCTCTGGTTATGCCCTTAATCTTCCTGCCTGATTAGACAAAGAGCAGGGAGTAATGTCACCATCTTTGGAGCTCACTCTTAGGCTATGTCTACACTGCACAGAAAAACGTACGTTTTTTCAGCGTTTTTCGTTTTCTAAAAACGCTGGAAAAACGACTGTAATCATCTCCCATAGACTTCTATTGTAAAAACGTCCTGCTGTCTACACTGAGCTTCTTTTTTCTGCTCGTTTTTTTTACTGGTCGTATTTTGCAACATGCTCTAAAAAACGCCAGAACAGGGCAGAAAATTTACTACAGGAGTCTATGTAAAGCGTCGGACGTCATTTGGCGCGTTTTTTGGTGCGTTTTCGCGGCGTTTTTTGCCGCGATTTTTTTAATGAAAACCCTCCCAGGAGACCCAAGTCCCACCTATAGTGGGTGTAACAAAGGTTATATCTTATCAAATCTGCATACAAGTGTCTGATGTGTCCTTTTTTGTACCTTTTGTAATCAAATGATCATGCTTTGGTCGCTAACGATTTTTGCGCAATTCATATTTTTTTCGCTAAAAATACGTTTTTTACAGATTTTGGCATCAGAATCTGTTTTTTTTTACAGATTTTGATGCTAAAATCCTTTTCTAAACATATT
Organism: Phyllomedusa bahiana; assembly: GCA_025379985.1. NCBI lineage: Eukaryota > Metazoa > Chordata > Amphibia > Anura > Hylidae > Phyllomedusa > Phyllomedusa bahiana. The sequence goes on along the minus strand of JAODAL010006241.1, from coordinate 37,598 downwards.
TTGGCGCTAATAAAGTTATCTTGCTACTGATGCTGAAAATACGTTTTTTACGGATTTTGGCGCCAGAATACGTTTTTTACGGATTTTGGCGCCAGAATCCATTTTTTACGTTTTTTGGCACTAAAATAATTTTTTTTTACAGATTTTGCCGCTAATAACGTTATCTCGCTTCTGACGCCAAAAATACGTTTTTTACGGATTTTGGCGCAAGAATCCGTTTTTTTTACGTTTTTTGGCACTAAAATTTTTTTTTTGCAGATTTTGCCGCTAATAACGTTATCTCGCTTCTGACGCCAAAAATACGTTTTTTACGGATTTTGCCGCAAGAATCCGTTTTTTTACGTTTTTTGGCACTAAAATAATTTTTTTTACAGATTTTAGCGCCAATAACGTTATCTCGCCTCTGACGCCAAAAATACGTTTTTTACGCATTTTGGCGCAAAAATCCGTTTTTTTACGTTTTTGACCCTAAAATAATTTTTTTTACTGATTTTGGCGCTAATAACGTTATCTCTCTTCTGACGCCAAAAATACAATTTTTTTTACGGATTTTGGCGCAAAAATCCGTTTTTTTACGTTTTTTGACACTAAAATTATTTTTTTTACTGATTTTGGCGCTAATAACGTTATCTCGCTTCTGACGCCAAAAATACGTTTTTTACGGATTTTGGCGCAAGAATCCATTTTTTATGGCTTTTGGGGCAAAAATCCGTATCTTTACAGATTTTGGCGCTAATAAAGTGATCTAGCTTTTGACGCAAATAAATACATTTTTTTATGGATTCCGGCGCCAGAATCCGTTTTTTTGACGGATTTGGGGGCTTAGTTCAATATCTTTAAAAATTTTGGCGCCAATAAACTGATCACGCTTCTGACACTAAAAATCTTTTTTTTTACGGAATTTGGCGCAATAATGCGTTTTTGGGGAATTTGGCGCTAAAATCCTTTTCTTTACAGAGTTTGATGCTAATACAGTTATCTTGCTGTATGGAAAGATAATGTGGGTTTTTGTGGAATCTGGTGCAAAATTTAATAAAGTAGTAGCACGCAGCAGCAGCACACAAAGGACAATGTGCTCACAATGGCTACAGTGATCTAAAGGAAGTGACTACTTAACATGTTAACTCCGCCTGTAGGGTGTAGTTTATATCCAATGGCTTAATTTGTGAATACATTAAAAAGCAGAGCAAAGACACTCCAAAAAACGCTTCAAAAAACGCTCCAAAAAACGCTCCAAAAACGAAAAACACATAAAAAAAGGACGTTTTTTCAGCTGCTTTTGACAGGCAGTGGACAGAAAACTCAGTTTCATGAACGTTTTTAGTAATTAGTTTTCAGGTTGTTTTTTGTCCACTGCAGTGTAGACATAGCCTTAGAGACTCTTTATCTCTAACAAGATAAGCTTTTATTTACAGTTAAAGGGAACCTGTCACATAGATTATGCTCCCTTTGCTAAGGACAGCACAAGCTAGTGTCAGACCTGCTGTTTCCAGCGCTGTGTCCCTTATTCTGTAAGATGCTGTAGTTTTAGAGCATTTACAAATCTTATTCATGAGCAGGTGTTAGCTCCGCCCACCAAAGACTAACCCCACCCATTGACAGTTATTCACGTTTCTACCTATTCAAAGTAATAGGTTTGTCAGTTGAGGTGGGCGGGGCTAGCCTCAGGTAGGCAGGGTTTGAAAAAAACTGACACTCTGAAGGACTCTTCGAATGACTCTTCTGGCTGAAAACTGCAGATTTGAGCATTAAATACACGAAAACTACAGCATCTTACAGAATAAGGAACACAGCACTGGAAACAGCAGGTCTGACACTAGTTTGTGCTGTCCTCAGCAAGGGGGGGGGGGGGCAAAAACTATGTGACAGGTTCTCTTTAAGCAATTGTTTTCAATCCCTGAAAGCACTTGGAGCTTTGTCTACTGAAGTTTAAGGGTGACATGTCCCATTAGGGCTGCTCCAGTTTTTTAGTGTATTTTGCACCAAAAAACTGTTGACGCTGATTCTCTATATAAGCGAACTGTCATACACCAAAAGTACATCATTTGACACTTTTGAATGCGCCTAAAGTAGGCACATCAAATATGCTAGCAATGATATGCCATGCGGCTTTTTTTGGTATACGCCTAAATTAGGCGCATTAGATATGCTATACAAGAAATACCACACACCAGATTTTTGGCAGGTTTATTTGTTCAGGCACATTATACACTCATTTAATGCCCCTTAAAACTGGTGTGGAAGCGCCTGTTTTCTGACATGTTGCCCTAAGTCTCCTGCACTTACCTCTTTGTAATGTCTCAGCTAGTTACAGAGAAGCTAAATTTGCTGATCACTGCTATAGAACCACCCACAGCCTGACAAGACAGAGGATTAAGAGCTAATTGTGACTCACAAAACAGCATGGTGAGAAAACTCCTTTAACTGCATATTTTTCTTTCAAAATTTTTTTTCTAATTTTGAGTTGACATTTTTGAGGCTTCAGAGCTATGTACTACTTTTCCAAAGACCTATGGTTTTAAATTATAATATTTTTAATATTACAATGGTCTTCCTGTAAAAGATTAATATTGTAACTTAAGGGATTTCACTATACATATATCAAATGCGGGTAAGGCTATGCGATCTCAGAGACCTAAATCAGGGCCATCTTATCCATTGGGCACAGTAGGAAGTTGTCTGGGGGCCCCACAGCATAGGGGCCCCAGCTGGTGAATGTATGTCCCGGAATCCAGGGCACATGAGAGTAGAGTTAGGAGAAAAAAGAGTATGAGAGCGATAATACCAAATTTAACACTCCTGCTCCCTATTCACACCTGAGACTTAGTAACACTAATGAGTTACATGACACCATGGAGGGAAAATAGCAAATTGGGCACAGTTTGTCCATTTTCACTTAGGGGTTTACTCATTTTCGTTGCCAGCGGTTTAAACATTGATGGCTGTTTGTTGAGTTATTTTAAGGGCACACCAAATCTATACTGTTATACAAGCTGTATACTAACTACTTTACATTGTATGAATGTGTCATATCTACAATATTTACAAAAATTCCAGGGGTGTACTCACTTGTGTGAGATACTGTATATATGTGCACTGAAAGTCCAGTTTTTTTCCCCACAACAGAATTGTTAATGAAGGAAAATGTAGTCCAACATTGGCTATTATGTGACCATCAATCCATAAGGTATGAACCATGTGCTAACACTTCTATATATGGATTATTTTAATCCTTGGTAAGAATATAGGAAAAATCTAAATAAGTAATTATGTAATATATTTAATAGTTTTTTTTATATTCTATGTATTTGACATTTCTTCAAGGAAAAACAATTTTTTTCATTTTATTATGAAAAATATCAGTGACTTTTTATAAAAGTTGTTCTGAATGTTATAATATGCTACTCATATAATACTCATAGCACATGTCATAGCAATAACATAACTAATAGACTTTTCAGTTTTTTTTAACACCTTTATATTTTCTCTATTTTCTGCATCTAAATTAATTGCTTATAAACTTTTAGATGTCACTTCTATATCATTATAATTATGATTGATTACTTGCTTTTTATACCTAAGCATCTAGACATAAAAGATTTTCTAAGTGGAGAATTCTTATTGGATGAGCTTATGGTCTAATTTTAGTCAGACAAAGAAAAGTGAGTTGTCCATGATGAAATTAATCTTTGACCCCATATTTCCTACAATGATCTCCGGGTGTAATTGCTTCACTTGTTCTAGTTTTTATAATAGGTAGGAAACTCATTTTTAAATCCCCTCTGATATAGAAAAGATTGGTGACAGATTTATTCCTCAGAAGTTATTTCAGAAGTTATTGTAAGACAAATCCTTTGCTGCGCTGTTTTATCTGTTAGGATTTAACATGAAGATTGGCTTAAGACTAATGCCACAAACTTCTACTGGTTGTGTCTATTTCATGGGCTCTGGTCCTGATGGTATCATTAACATCTTTATACGCTTTGGCTCTTCCCATTAACATCTGTGTCACAAGGAAAGTAAGAGTAAAAATGAAGTGCTTCATGTTCAGATTTTGGAAGCTTTTTATGAAATCATTGAATATAATTTTGATAGAACTGTTTCTACAGATAACTGCATCTGGGTGAACATTATACAGTGGGTACGGAAAGTATTCAGACTCCTTTAAAGGGGTTTTGCCAAGAAGTGACTTTGTTACCTAACAGGCTGATACTCCCCTCTTGATGCCTGAAAAATGGGGTGTTGTGTTTGTGTTAAAAAAAAAACAAGTACCTCCTCTGTGATGTCATCGCTCCACCTCCCATGTACGTTCCTGATACTCAGTCTCTGTAGTTGAGCAAACATTGTTTTGCTAATCCACATAGGAGAACTGTATTGTGCACAAGCTATATGCGTTTTATTTCTCCCTCTTATTTGCTCAGGAGAGATTATCATTGCTTCACTGCAGGGTGAGATGGAGGGGGGCTGTGCCGAGAGCTAGGGAGCATCTGCATGTTTACTCATATAATTACATTACAACCAGTGGACTCTCTATACAAAAGTTACAAGATCTTTCTCCCCAATCCCTTCAAAGCTTGTTCATGTTCCCTGCTATCAGATAAGAAGTGCAAAAAACCCAAGTGCGGTCAGCTCCTGGTCGTGTCTAATGTAAACTGTCAGGAAACCAAGGGCATGTAAGTCAGGCTGTAGCTCTCAGAGGCTTCACTTTTTTTGATGACATATAGTTAGAAAAATGATTAAATATCCATTTTGGAGGATCCCATGTCAACATTATATTGTGGCAAAACCCCTTTAAGTTTTTCACTCTTTGTTTCATTGCAGCCATTTGGTAAGATCACAAAAGTTCATATTTTACTTATTCATGTACATGATGCTCCCCATCTTGAAAGAAAAAACAGATATTTTTGCAAATTTATTAAACAAGAAAAACTGAAATATCACATGGTCTTAAGTATTCAGACCCTTTGCTCAATATTGAGTAGAAGCACCCTTTTAAGCTAGTACAGCCATCAGTCTTCTTGGGAATGATGCAACAAAATCCAAAATCCCTATCATTATTTCCCCTAACATCTGCCATTGTGATGGGACACATACACATTAGATGGTCATATGTCCTGACAAAATTAATGGGTGTGGCTGACATTAATCTATGAGTATGTTAATTTTTTGGATCCATTTTGGATCTGAAACACACATCAAAAGTGCTGCGTAAATTGCATCCAAAACGCATCCAACACGCAGGTGCGTGTTTGGATGCCTTTTGGCTGTAGCAGGAACGCACCCTATAGTTCTAAATTGGACGTCTGCTGCATTAAACGGATCAAGAATTGACATGTCAATTCTTTGAATGGATCCAAAAGATGCATCGGTGATCGCTCGTCTGAACACCGACGCGTGTTTTACATTGAAAGCAATGTAAATCACACTGCACATTGTTAAATGCGTGTTTGGGTCTGTTTAGGGTCTGAAGCACGTATCCAAACACGCAACTAAAAACGTATCCCAACTCGGAGTCAACACGCCATGTGAACATATCCTAATGTGTATGGCCACCTTTAAACTGCTTATGGTTATTGAATCTAACATCACCTTTGAATGAAGCTGATGAAACTTTTTTTTTTACTATTAATCTTGGAACATTGGGTAGAGGAAAGATGCTGGAAAGACTACACAGAGATTCTTAAAACAATTTATTTTTAGTGGTTTAAAAAACTGTACAGGATCCAAAGTCTTTGAGTGCATTAATGCTGCCTGCATTCATATTCTTAAGAGAATATTAAGGTTTACTGGATGTGCTAATGGTTGTGTGCCCTAGAAAAATGACAAACATTTTTCTGAGCCTGAAATGTATAGAGAATACTTGTTACTTTCTTTTTCTTAACATGTCTCAGTTGACAGTAAGCGTAGTTATATTTTATTTATTACTTGTTGCTTATATAATGCCAATATATTCTGCAGCCCTGAATAGAGATTTCCTTGATCTACATCAGTCCCTGACCCCAATAGGGCTCACAATCTAATTTCCCATGCAGACAAAGAGGGGCTTGAAAAATATAACATTTCAGGTTATGGGGACTAGATTCTGGAGATAGGACATTGATCCTGGGATTATTCTGATTGCAATATTTGGAGTCAGGAAGGAATTTTTCCTCTAGTATGGGACAACTCGCATCCACCGCATAGGGGTTTTTGCCTTTCTCTTGATTAACACTGTAGTGTTATAGGTTGGACTTGCTGGATCTGTGTCTTTTTCCAACCTTATCTACTATGTTACTAAAGAATTACATGCAATGGTGCCCTTGGTCAGTTTAAAACTTAGGATATCACTGTATGGTCAAAACTCCGAATACCAGTGGAGACTGGACATCCCCTTCCCCACTGTGTCTACAGACAACCACTGTGTTTACAGACAACATCTAATTTCTGTGCTAGCATAAAAAACGGGGTGTCCCCATTTCCCTGTTAAAGGGCTTTATCCCTATACACTGACAGTGACTAATTTCTGTCAGTATCGTGGGGACACATTCATTTGACAAGGGAAATGGCGACACCCAGTTGTAACTTTGGGTATTTTCACACAGTATATTTTCGGGTCGCACTTTGGGGCGTAATTGTGCTCCTCGAAGTATGCCCCACAAATACAGTAAAATCATAGCACTCATTGAGTATGTTTTCCCGCACTTCTTTCCGGTGCTTATGCGCTAGGGAAGACCGGGCCATAGCGCTTTAGAAGTATGCGCTGGCCAGTGCGTTCTTCTAAAGCAACAGGCATTTAGCGGCACGTACAGTACGCGCTGCTATACGCCTGGTAGACGCCATATGAACATACCCATAGGCCTCGCTTCTATGAGTTTTTTATACATCTTGTGGAATACCACTTTTACTAATATGGGCATGTCACGGGAGCTCTATTAATCTAGTAACTCACAGGTGACTTCTACTCTGATTTGAGTCGCTGTCATCTCTTTTCTTCTCCATCTAGCCCAGACTGCCACTGTGACTTCTTCTTATGACCGCAAAGTTTCCTGCAGATACATTTTTGCTTTCTCACTACTGCAGACATTTGTAACTGTAACAAAAATGAATTCAGCTCTCAAACTAGGCCCACACATGAATTCAAACCCCAGATGAGACCCTAGACTCAAAATAGACTCTAAGGGCTTGTTCACACAACTGTTTTTGTGATCCGTTTTACGGATCCGTTTTACGGATCCGCAAAACGAATCCAACAATTGTCAGTGTGATTAACATTGTGTTGAATGGCAAAAGCGCATCGCTGTTCTCACGGGAGATCGGCGAGGCGCTTTTGAGAGCTCTCCTGCGCTGCGCTTTTCGCATCCGCTTTAAGAATTGACATGTCAATTCTTCTTGCGGTTTACGCAAGTGAATGCCCGTAGGAGATAATGGAGTCCGCTTTTGGCACCTGTCCAAAAGCGCTCCACACTCTGGGTACGTATCAGCTGCGCTTTGCATCCTGAAAGCGGATGCGAAAAGCGCAGTGAGCGGCGGCTGGATCGGCGGAGGTGAGCGGCGGTTAGATCGGTGCAGGTGAGCGGCGGCTGGATCGGCTCAGGTGAGCGGCGGCTGGATTGCCGCAGGTGTGCGGCGGCTGGATCGGCGCAGGTGAGCGGCGGCTGGATCGGGGCAGGTGGGCGGCGGCTGGATCGCGGGACGGCGCGGCCCGAGGTCGACCGGCGGTGAGTGGGGCAGCGTGGGGACGGGGAAGAGAGAGAGAGAGACTCTCTCTGTTGAAAACTCATCCAGAAAGCGGGTGCGTAAAACACAAGTGAAAAAGCATTCAAAACGGATCCACATAAAGTATCAACTGCTGCGTTTTGCGGATCCGCTTTCTGGATGCGCTTTTCAACTGTCAAAACGGATCCGTAAAAAGGATCCAATACGCCGTGTGAACAAGCCCTAAGACAAACCCAAGAATTAATACAGATATCAAAAGAAACACATTCCCCAGATCAAACCCTCTAAACAAATGCATACCCCAGACCCTATAAGCTATTACATTTCCCAGACTAGACTCACTAAACAAGAACAGATCCTTTGTATAAATAAAGATCAGACCATGTGAATACAGTCCAGAAGGCTAAATGAATTAAGACCCCCTGAATTAATAGAGTGTCAGACCTGGCTCTCGAAACTGATACACATCCAAGACCAGACACTTTAAACAGTAGCTCATACCGTCTTACTTTGTGGAGCCATGCTGCGCTACACTCTGGTTTCAGGACCTGCATACATTTACAGAACTGTACACATCTGTTCCTTCAAGAACTATTGTAGATCAATTTTTTTTGGGTAACATGCATTTAATTTTTGGGCACTTTGATGGTCATTAGCTCCCCAGAAAGCCTGGGCCCTGGGTGGCTCTTTAAACTGTTCATAGTTTCATAGTAACATAGTTAACATGGTTGAAAGAAAACAGGACAGGTGTCGGGAAGGAATTTTTTTTTCCTAAAATGAGGACAATTGGCTTTTACCTTGTGGCTTTTTTGCCTTCCTGTGGATCAACACTATAGCACAATAGGCTGAACTCGGTGGACATCTGTCTTTTTTGGCCTTACAAACTATATAACTATGTAAATTCAACCAAGGTTGATAAAGATGTAGATGAAGGGAGGGGTTGAGAGAAGTTTTAAACTGATACAGATTTTGGAACTCATAAGGCAAGAACCAATCTGCCCTAAAGGAATATTTTACTTCTGATCCAAAAATTGCCACCAGACTGGATCTAGATGTTTTATACAGCAACTTAACTATTAATATCATTTAGTAATAAGTAGCTATCCAAGCCTTTCCTGAAACCCTCAACTGTTCTTGCTGTGACCAGCTCCTGTGATGGCTATTCCACAGATTCAAAGTTCTCATAATGAAGAAGTTCTCTTCTGAATATTGAATCTTTTTTTTCTTTGGATGGAGGGAGCGCCTTTTTGTCTTTTGAGAGGGCTTTACATGAAATAACTTTTCCCCATACTTTTTGTAGGGGCCATTTATATACTATATAAATTAATCATGTCTCCCTGTAGCCATCTTTTCTCAAGACTAAATAGGTTTAATTCTTTTAACCTTTCCTCATACAGTAATTAGGATACTCCATTCCCTTATTAGTTTGGTTGCTCATCTTTGTATTTTCTCTAACTCCAGTACATCCCATAATATAATCTGTCACTAATTACTGCTTAAATTGCTGCATAATGGGATTTAGTTAACATTAGGGCCACATACAGACTTTTTATAGGGTAACAACACTTGCATGCATGCAATTGTATGCAACACATGTATACAATTTTTCTTCACCCCTTGACACCTGATCTACTTATTGCTACTCATCATATTTTTATTGATTAAAAATTATGTTTAACAGTTGAAATTGGGGCTTCTCAAAGTTTACTTAGGTTATATTATGACACCTGTAATTTGTATCAGTTTAGAATTATATTTTTTTTGCATCTGGTTTTACATTGTTTTAAAGTTTTAAATGGAAACCTATGAACCTGCTCAGACGTCACAGCTAAATTCTTGCATGTAATATTCACTGGGGCTTGAAATCCACCTTTCATTTGAGAGATTTTATGTACGAGATGTATGTCTTGCATCAGCATTTAAGAAAGTATAACCATCAAAAGGTCACACATGAAATTTATGCTACTTTGGGAGCATGCACATTTTAAAGGCTTTGTCTTAACATTTCCAGTTCCTTTGACATGATATTTTATTCTGACTGCAAAGCCCACTTTACAATGAAGAAAAGTGGTTCTGCTCAGCTGGCAAGGACCTAACTGAGCTTCTAAATGATTCATGCTATGCTCGGCTATATTAGTACTTAATGTGATACTTATGTCACAGCATAGCTGCAAGGGTCAAACTTTGCAAAGCACTAACTGAGTAGTAGAAATAACCAATATTTGAGAGATAATTTTATGAAAAGTACAAAAAAAATTGTGGATAGGGGCTCCTCAGTTATTCCCCACTCATGGCTTTCTTTCATTTATGGTCCCTGGACACCACATTACCTCAGCACACTTTTTCTTATGCAAATCAAAGAAACATTTATTTGAACAGTGATAGATGTAGATGTATCTCCAATAAGGTATTAGGCATAAAGGCAGTCAAAGTAATCTAGACTTTTTTAAATTCGGAAATATTTCGGCCATATGGCCTTCATCAGTCACGTCTGGTAATGAAGATAGTGGCGATAGGGACTGGAGACATATATCTCCGATCCCTATCGCCACTATCTTGCTTATCAGATGAAGGCCATTTCGCCGAAATATTTCTGAATTTAAAAAAGTCTGGATTACTTTAACTGCCTTTATGCCTAATACCTTATTGGAGATACATCTACATCTATCACTAAATAAATGTTTCTTTGATTTGCATAAGAAAAGGTGTGCTGAGGTATTGTTTCTACACAAGACTGCATAGGATTGGTTATCCTTCCTCAAGCACCCTACGACTCGCTTAAACCTACCAAACAAGGTGTGCAGCATCCCTTCTATTTCTACTGGACACCACGTTAGTCAGTTCATCTAAATGTTGCTTATTTTCTGGCTTTGTAACAAATTCACAGATTATAATTATGCAGTGTCTATTTAAATGTGCTGTTAGGACACCACTTTTCAATTTAATGCAATTTGCATTACAGTATTTACACAACTTTTTAATATTACTCATTTATTTTCTGCAGTATTTTTTCAATTACTTAGGATTAAGAAGTTCAATATATCTAATGGTGTTCCATGCAACTCTTAAAAATGCTTTTTAAGCATCATGTAGCAGTGGCACTTAATGGTGTTGACTTGTTGTCACCTTCGTTGAGCAATATGAGTTCAGCTCTTTCCCCGCTGTATACTACATATGAATTTTGAACAACATCATTAGTGTTGGCTGTGAACTGAGTTATTTATTTGGTTTAATATGACATCTGCAGACAAGTGATGTCAATGATAACCTTTCTCCGTGAAAACCATTACTTCTAGTTTTTGACAATCCACTCAGAGTATAATGTGTATATTGTGTGCCCATGAAGGCTGCAAATTCTGATTTTTCCTGAGGACATCAATAGAGATTTAAAACTTTGCTTGTTTAATCAAAGCTATCCTAAAACCTCTCATGCTTATATGATTGTAAGTCATTAAAATATATAGTCAAGTAACATTATTCTGACCACCCGCTAATATAAAGAGTAACTACCGTGTACAGCACGAACAGCAGCTCGATGGGCAGAGAGTTACTCAATAAGGTTCCGGTAGGTTGTCACAGGTATCTGAAGCCATGCTGACTGTAGTGCATCCCATTACTGCTGTTGGGGTGCATGGGGGGAGAATCCATAGAATTAACACAATGATTAGGGAACTCCCACAGATGCTCTACTGGGGTCAAGTCTGGGGATTTCAAAAAATGTGACTCATTGGAGAAATCAACCATTTGCCAATCACCAGAGGTCCAAATCCAATTCTGCCATGAAAATTGAAGACTTTTCTGATGATACAACTTTTTTTTATCAAGGTGCAGTGACCATGAGTCTGCTTCAAAGCCCCATACGCAGCAGTGGTGCTCATTGAACTGTTGTTAGAGATACACATCTGGTAGCCCCCTAGTTAATTTTGTTGGTGAGCTTCTCCATTGTAGTGTTTTAATATAATGTACTGATGTTCTCCCCTCACATCAATGGCACCTAGTGCTTTGCAGTTCCCAATGGTGCCATCTGTCCACTCATGATTCACTTTTACCACAGCAGCACGCAAACAGTTCATAAACGGTGCAGTTCCAGAAATACTGCCACCCTTGGCCTGAAAGTCAAAAATCGATAATTGTAAAATAACCACTTAAACCCAGCAATGAGGGATGTGTTTGTATATAGCCTATCCCAAACCTTACATACCCATTAAACCAACTCACGGCATGTAACTTCATTCATGAGTTACACACTGCCAATGATGAAAGTAGGAAGTTGTCATAATAATTGACTGTGTACATTACAATACTATACATTCCAGATACATTTATGTTCTTGACAATTATCTTATAATTATAATTATTACTTCCCATTTGTAAAAACGCAACTCAAAGTGTGTTTTGAACGGTGTGTGTCCATGAGTGATGCAATTTAGGATTTTTCTAAGGGCACCAATGGAGATTTACAATTTAGCCTGTTGGATCAAAGCTACCCCAACCTCTCATTATAAACACAATCAAGGTATGCTAGGAATTAATCAACTTCCAATGCCTCCACCCCCACCCCATCAATCCAAATTGATTAGAGCAAACTCTACTTAACATATATACAGTCACAAGAAAGAGAGCGTTAAAAACACAAAGATTAATCCAGCACAAGCCACAGTATGATGGTCCAAGAGGGTTGAATATGTAGTGTATAGCTATTAATATCCTGCTTAATGACAAAACAACAACCACTTAAAGAGCAGTTCTGCACCAACAAGAAAGTAGTTTTGAAACACAGGATATTATAGTAATCAAATAGTCTTACCCATTTCAACACCCCTCATCTTTCATGCTTACATATTGTGTGGAAACCATTTATATGTGTTAAAATATACATTTATGTTCTGGACAATTAATTATTACCATTATTTCATTTCTCTATCTGTATTGCTTTACTTCATTAGCTCAAGTGTTCAGATAAGATCCACAGTTTTGTGTCTAATAAGAATATGTGATTTCTAAGTTTATATTATTATAACCTGATTATCATTAAAGTGGAGTAAAAGATCATTGGGTATGCAGTCCTACTATGCACAACTCATCTGGCATCACTAAACAAGCTCCGTATTCAGTCTTGTGTAGTATTCTGCATTTGTGCAGTAAAATAAGTGGAAGAAATGCTTCTGGCCTATTGACTCTGCAAAATATTAAGGATTTGCAGTTTTTTTTTTTTTACTTTAAACACTGTCAAAGATTTTCTTCCAGTAAAGTTAAAAAGAAAAGCTTACTCTGTAGGATCTTAGTGCAGACTAATACAATACAGCTTTCAGAATTATATTTATCTTTGTAACTGGGTCGCTTTAATTAACTGCAATACATTACATTGACCTTTAAAAAGTGCTTGTTTAATCCTGTTTGCCAAGGTTATTTATTTATCCTGTATTATAAATATCTTTAAAATGCTATTAATTGATAAACAAGACAGCTTATGCCTTTTTAAATTACACTTAAGCTTTTTGTACTTATTGAAAAGTACATTTGTACTTCTAATTAAAATGGTTCATGAATTGCATTGCACAATATTCTGCCTACAACATACTGGAAATACAAAAAAGGCAAACAGAAATGTGTTGTCTAAATGAAATGCTTTGTAGTCCTGTTTATGTGAAACCAATTTTAAGAGCTGTAGGCGTAATAAAATATGTATTATAGGGTTCCCTCAATGTTAATTCGTTCTGGGGCGACCATTGTACGTTGAAACTATTGAAACCCTAACTATAAGGAAAACTTATAACTGGTCCTGAAGCCCGCAAAATGTCACCCCAATATAATAAAAAGTAAAGGTTAAAGAAAACTAATCAGATAACTGATGGAAATAAAGCTGGATTAAAGAAAAGTAATCAGATAACTAATACAGATAAAGCAAGTCATTAAATATAACAGTCAGAAAGAGCTTCTGGAAACTGGAAATCACTTTCTATTTTGAGCATAGGAGTTTTTATGGATCATATAATTTATACACATTGTACCAAAAAAAAACAAAAACCCCTCCCTTGGGGCGACATATATGAAGGGGTCAGTTTTAATGTTCTGGCATTATATGTGGCAAAAGTGATTAGTCTGCCTAATATCCTGATGTATGCCGCATCGAATGAACATGTTTGGTGCATTGAGCGCTTGATCCGGCACTTTGTAATGTACCAAAACTGTGGGGCGTTTTTGGGGCGTGTTGCACCACATTCGTACTATTAGACACATTAATGAATATGGCTCGGCAAAACTAGAAATCAATATTTCGCACGCACATCCCCCCCCAAAAAAATATAATTTTTAAATGAGCATAGGTGCACATTGGTGCGGCAGTAACATACAAATACATTCCAGTATCAGCAGCACACTAAAAAACTATCAAAAAAGAAGATAGGAACTTTTGGAAAAACACTTCTGCTACTTAGAATACATAATTTTGAGGTTCTTAGTTCACATTTTTTATCAAAACTGCTTAAGCCTACCTGCCAATCAGGAAGGCGACCTCAATACATGTGGGAACCTACTTTAACCTTAACTCTCTTAGTATCTATTCAGACCTCCACACTTCAAGGAAAGAAGATTCCAGATGCAAGTTACTCTGCATTGATTTAAATGATTTTTTTTGTTTTGGATGTGCAGACCAAATATTGTTCCTAGACTGTTTGTATGTACTGTTTTTTTTGCACTCCACCCACCTGCACAGGCTTTTAAATCAATGCAGAGTAACATGTAGCTGGAATCTTCTCTCCCTGAAGTGTGGTGGTCTGAATAGGCACTAAGAGAGGTAACAATAGAGTAGGTTCCCACCTGGATTGTGGTCGCCTTGCTGAATGGCAGGGGGGCTTAAGCAGTTTTGATCAAAAATGTGAACTAAGAACCTCAAACATTTTTCATGTATTCTAAGTAGAAGAAATGCTTTTTCAAAAATTCCTATGTTCCTTTTGATAGTTTTTTAGTGCTAGTAGTGTGCTGCTGATATTGGATTGTGCTTGGCAAAACTAGACACATTACTGCTTGAACAGGCAGACCTATTTTAATGTGGTCTGTCTGAGCCTGATTTGTTGTAATGGAACTAAATTTGCCATTATGACAAAAAATGTCTCTTATTTCTCAACTTATACCAGTAAAATAATAAAAAGTAATTTATAGTTATCAAACTATATAAAATAAAATTATATAAATTTCATAATAAATAATAATATAGACTTAATAAAAAATTATATAGGATCCCTAAAAAAAATAAAATTATCTCCAATAAAATTTATTTATGATTTATATCTAAAATTAATTTAAAATAAAATAATATAAATTAATTAATTAAACCAATACCTCCTCTACCATAATTTCCGTTCTCAGTCGTGTATTTATGGAGTTAGTGTAGTATTATCAATGATTACAAACACATCATAGCAGGCTAGAAATAAAATAACACAAAAAAAGTGTTAGAATAGCATGTCAGTGAATAGAAACAATGGTAGTGATCTTGCATGTTGCATCACAAGTCTCAGCATGACCTGTGGTGTGCCGGCTATTACTGTAAGTCAAATACATGTTTGGCACATTACTAATGCGCCAAAGTTCCACAGCATGCTAAATACAGATGCGAGGCACCGTGAACCTTAGGTGCCAATTATGACCGCACGTTCACCACTTTGATATATTCAGGTGCATTTTACATGGTAAAAATACATGAAAAATTGTGCTGAGGTACCAAATTCCATACATGTTGCCCCTGGTGCCCAAAGGCCCCATCATTCTCGTACATGTAAAGAGCAGTGCAGCTCATGTAATACCGCACTGTACTGTAGAGAGGTGCTACTAGACCGCCAATCACTACACGTACTTCATAAATACAGATGTTTTACATTTAAAATGTTTTTGATAATTGGCGGCAGATTCTAATCAGTCACATGTAGCACAGATAGGCAACTTGAAGGATCACTGTATTTTGGCTGGCACCAATAGCAATTGTTATTGTTGCACGAATGGTCACACATGACAAACATAGACAATCCCCTTCCCCATAAATTAATGCATATAAATTGCAATTAGACATTCAATAAATCCAATTTATATACACAAAATATAAATTGATTCTTTTTCCAGTAATGCAAAAATACATAAACAGCCAATACCAACATTTTAAACAGGACCCACATGGCACTATAAAGGAACAGTAGCCTTGATAATCAAATGTTGATAAACAGCCACCTCCAGCCTACTCCTCAACAAATCTTCAATGCTCCTGAAAGATAATTATTCTAACAATATCCCAGCTGCCAAAAAATAAATAATCTCAAAAATACAGCCGCATATTAAATAATAGATAAACGAGCAGTAATAAATTGTACCACTCTTATGCTACAATAACAATGACAAAGACAAAACAAGAAAACAACAGAACAATAGAGATTTAAATGAAAGATATCACCCAAAAAGGGAACACTGCAGGATCTGGAACCGGAACCCTCTGCTCTTCATGTATCTTCGCAATAAAGATAACAATTTAGATATTGTGTATACAAATTGGATTTGTTGAGTGCCTAATTGCAATTATGCATGCATCAATGTGCGATTTCTTTTTCATTTTTTTTGGTGTAATCATTCATAATGATAATGGTAAGTAATAAAAATGTATTCATCAGTGATACAATTGATCGTATAGAAAAAATACAAAATGTATAACTTATTTTTCAAGTGTTAATCGAGGTTTATTGTTGCAGTCATTTTAAATAGAACTATCACTTATGGGGACTTCTTGTCAATGGTCCTTTATTGTGGCACAAAAGATTTCACCAGGATTTAAAGATGCTCGATACATCATGCTGTTTCCCTTGGCTAATAGGCTGAAAAAGGAACAGTCGCTCCTCTTGGAAAAGATTAGATATGATGAATAGAAGGATATAATATTGATATAAATTTACTGATAAGAAGTTACATCTCTAGAACTCTACTCTACTCTGAGGAATAATAACCTTTGTGTAGGTCCCTCGTTTGCTGATAATAAACAGCTTTGACCTGCAGAGGTATGTACTCCACAAAACCTCTGAAGGTGTCATACGGTACCGGGCTCCAAGACATTGACATCAGATCTTTTAAGCCTTGTAAATTGCAAGGTGGAACCTCATTTCCAGCAAATCCCCCCCATAATTTTGATCAGATTGTGATCTGGAGAATTTATAGGGCATGCCACCACTTTAAACTCTTTGTCATATTCCCCCAGAAAAGGGCATATTGTCCTGCTGAGAGAGGCCGGGACCCACAGTTGACTGTAGAACATTACCCAGAGCATTATACTTCCTCCAATAGTTTCCCTTCACTCCATAGTTCATCCTGGTGCCATCTCACCAGGTTAACACACATATAACTGGATGGCTATGTGATGTAAAACAAAATTTGCCAAATTAAGCCAGGCCCCCTTTTTCCATTGCTCTGTTATCCGGTTCTGTTGCTCATATGCCCATTTTAGGTGCTTTTATCCACTCTTATTTGGCTACATAACTCAACACACAGCATGCATTGCATGTTCTTACACCTGCTATAGCCAACATAAACATTTTTATACATTTTTTTCAATTTATTTGTGACACAGCAGCTCATCTCTGGGATCAGACCAGAAAGGCTTGCCATTGCTCCCATGAAGAGCCTTGGACGTTAGTGATACTGTTGCAGGTTTACACCTCCTTCCTTTTTGGTAACCGCTGCATGCCAGGAAAACCCTACAAATGTTATTTTCTAGATATTCTGACTCATTTATCTACTCTTCACATATTGGCTGTTGACAAAATCTGTCAGATTCCTATTTCAGCTACTGTTTCCTTCTCACAACAAATCAACGAGACCACTGCAAATCTACCAAGACCCGGCCGGCCCTCTAAACTTTCATCTCAAACAAGGAGAAGATTGATCAGAGATGCAGCCAAGAGGCCCATGATCACTCTGGATGAACAGCAGAGATCTACAGCTGAGGGGGGAGAGTCTGTCCATAGCACAAATCTGGCCTTTATGGAAGAGTGAAGAAAGCCATTTCTCAAAGATACCCATAAAATGTTAAGTTTGCCACAAGCCACCTGGGAGACACCAAACATGTGATAGAAGGGGCTCTGCTCAGATGAAACCAAATTCCAACTTTTTGGCCACAATGCAAAATGATATGTTTGGCGTAAAAGCAACACAACTCATCACTCTGAACACACCATCCCCACTGTCAAACATGGTGGTGGCAGCATCATGGTTTGGGCTTTTCTTCAGCAGGGACAGGGAAGATGGTTAAAATTGATGGGAAGATGGATGGAGCCAAATACAGGTCTATTCTGGAAGAAAACCTGTTGGAGTCTGCAAAAGACCTGAGACTGGGACGGAGATTTATCTTCCAACAAGACAATGATCCCAAACATAAAGCAAAATCTACAATGGAAGGTTCACAAATAAATGTATCCAGGTGTTAGAATGACCAAGTCAAAGTCCAGACCTGAATCCATTCGAGAAGCTGTGGAAAGAGCTGAAAACTGCTGTTCACAAACGCTCTCCATCCAACCTCACTGAGCTCCAGCTGTTTTCCAAGGAAGAATGGGCAAGAATTTCATTCTCTCAATGTGCAAAACTGATAGAGACATACCCCAAGTGACTTGCAGCTGTAATCGCAGCAAAAGGTGGCGCTACAAAGTATTAACTTAAGGGGGCTGTATAATTTTGCATGCCCCACTTTTCAGTTTTTGTTTTTTACAACAGTTTAAAATATCCAATAAATTTCATTCCACTTCACAATTGTGTCCCACTTGTTGTTGATTCTTCACAAATAAATTCAAATTGTATATCTTTATGTTTGAAGCCTGAAATGTGGCAAAAGGTTGAAAAGTTCAAGGGGGCCAAATACTTTCGCAAGGCACTGTATATAAATAGCTGGTAAAATTATTGTATGTCCAGACACACAATACACTGTTTTGAGTTATTTCTATTTTATTTGTTTCCTTTGTATTGAATATAAAGCTGCAACTGAATATATGAGATTAAAGCGAACCTGTCATGTGATTTATGCTTCTCTGCCACTATCATAGCCTGCTTTCAGATAGGGCAGCATAAATCACCTGACAGGTTTGCTTTAAGTACCAGTCAAGCTATAAACATTTTTATATATGATGGTTAATAAAAATCTTCTGCCATATTTCATTTTTCTAAAGCGATGTTTTACTTTTCTAGTATCTATTTCTGTGTTGTAGTTTTAAGTATAACTGGGTCTATTAACTTGTTTGTGAAGTCCCAGTATGTCTAGAACTAAAAACTATTAACCTAGTGTAATTTTCTAGTGGAAATCTGTCTCTATTTGAAGATAAAATTTGGTGCTTATATTTTCCTGACAAAAGGAGGAAGTGTTTTTTATGTTTCTCAAGGAATTATTATAAAATGCATTTTTGAGGGATGTTAACCAATGTATATTGCCAATAGGTTGCACATGAGCAGCATACTTGGGCTATTGTTTATTCAAATATTTTGTGATATCATGTGATAAATTTCTCAGTTAGATATAAACTCCACTTAGTCTAGCATATAGTGTGCTTTAAAGGGGTTTTCTTTCCATGCTGTTTCACTGAGGTACAATCAGCTTTTCATTCTCTGTCTCATCAGACTGTGTGTTGCTCTATAGCAGTTATTAGCATATTTAGCTTATCTGTAACTAGCTGAGACATTACAAAGACATAAGTGCAGGAGATTTAATCTTAATTTAATCAATAAACAAAACTACTATTGTTCTGAGTGGAAACAATTGCTTACCTGTAAAAAAAATCTAATCTTGTTAGAGATAATGAGTCTTCTCCTCCAGAGAGAGCTCTGACCATTGAGAAGCCCCTGCCTGCTTTCTGTCTTATCAGATAACAGAGATTTGAACATAAACAGAGAAATCTGAGTGCACTCAGAGCAGATAAAATCTCTCTTATCTCATGACCGAGGTGAAATCAAAGACTAATGTTATTTGGAAAAAGTCTTCATTTACCTATCCCTACATGTTAAAAGCTTATTTTCGTAGTGAGAAAAACCCATAAATGATGCTCCCTAATGTTTTTTTCAACTCACATGAGATTAACTATCAGTTCTTAACAACACTAAGGGCGACATCTATGAATTTGCATGCACCATTTTTGTAACTTGGTGCTGACACACCAGTTCTAAATATATATAGATGAGTGTATAATACAACAGTATGAATGCAAGTATTATGTGCAAAACATTTTGGTGCATAGAGTGCAATGCGCCAAACATTGGCAGTTTCGCATCAAACTTTGGTGCATTATAGGCGCATTAAAATGTGGTGTGCCATCCATAGAACAGTGTGGCAGCAGTTTTTTGGTGCAATATACACCAAAAAAATACCGCATTTGAATTCATAGATGTCGCCCTAAGTGCATTGTATGCTGCATTTTATCAGCAGTTTTTGTGCTATGCATTGCAATAGTATAATAAACACTGTAACAATTAGAATAAACTGCATACAGTGAGGTGTATTGTCATCCATTCATTGCTACCCTCAACATATAACAGTGGAAACTACCGTAATAGCTACTAGCAGTGTTAAAAACATATCTTGGCGGATACTGTGGTGGGACCATATGAAATGATATGGAAAACATTGTCTCTTGTAGACTATGATTGCTCTTTTCTTCGTTTATATATGCTGTGTGCGCTGGGCAGTGTCTGGCGCATAAAGAAATCTGAAATAGAGCAAGGTCCAAAGAAGACTATGTTTGCCCTATTTTTTTCTATGGCTTCACTGTGGCCTTGCTGCCCAATTTTTTTTACACTAACCATAACTGTTATTCTTACCATAAGTTGTGGTAGATATTTTCTAGACAATTTTATGCAGTAACTTCCAGTAATTCCAGTCTGACGTCACTTTCAGTCTAATGTTACTTCTGCTTAAAATACGGTTAGGGTTAATTCTTTACTAGGGTTCTCATTTGATATAGTGCACCCTCTTGCCCCCAGAAGCCATTAAAACCAACAATCTTTGGGGAGAGCACTTTAATTTTTAATTTTTTTTAAATAAACATTTTATTCTTTCTCTAATATGTAAGAGCTATACTTCTTGTTTGCTATCTCTGCACTGTTTGGAGTTTTAATGGCCTTTGATATTTCAAAGGAAATGTTTAGGCATGGATATTTGCAGTCTGGTCAACACATACATTGTAGTCAGGGTTAGAAGAAATAGGCATTGTTTTCATTTCAGGCTTCATTTAGGCTATAGCAATGGATGAGCTGCAATCAAAACTGAATACTGTCTGTAGTACGAAATGTATAAAATAGAAAATATCAACTACATAAATATGTTTAATATTTTTATTAAAATATTGCTTTTTGTTGAAAGGAATTACATTGTACACAACCTGAAAATACCTATATACATTTTATTAGTGAGGATAAGGGGCTTACTACTATATATGACATAACTTGATGCATTACTAGTAGTAGGAACCGGTCTTATTACATCTTTAAACACAGCTAAAGAAAGATCAGGAAATACCATAGATAACGATCATCCAATTAAAATGCCAACTGATTTCTAAATTTACGTGCATATAATTCAAATCATGTTGTCACTACTGACACTTATTACTTATAATTGTTTTATTATGTACTTATTCTTTTGTTGAATTATATTATATATGTGTTGTGTGAATGCAACTCCGCCCACCATGTTTGGCGGTTTTTAGAGAACTATAAATGTACCTTTTGTGTATAAATGTATAGGAAACTTGAAAATTTTATTTTAACGAAATGCGTTGTTTCCATTAAAAAAGTTCTGAAATTTTCGATGGGACTGATGTCTGGAGCATTGATGTTACCCTGCCCCTACCTAACCAGCCAGTTAGGTTGTTCTGATCATATTGGTCAAGAATTTGTTGCTGATTTCTAAATTGCAATAGTTTTAACTAATAACCAAAATCCATTTAGGCTATGTTCACATGGCTTAACTTCGGGACGTAATTACGCCCCGCAATTACGGCGTGTGGCCGGGGGCGGGGCGGGAGCGGGGGAGTGAGTGGGGGGGTCGGCACTTCGCCGGCCCATAGATTTGCATTACCAGCGGCGCAAATACGCCGCTGGTAATTCACATGTCCCTTATCTCCCCACCCGGCGGATTCGCCGAGCAGGGAGAGGAAACGTAATCCACAGTTCTCTGAAAACTGTGGATTACCGTAATGAATGGGCCGTTTTCAGCCCGTAATTTGCGCACTCCGTCGTGTAATTACGGACCGAAATACGGCCCATTTTAAGCCGTGTGAACATGGCCTTAGACACAATAAAGGAAATTTGATACAAAGCTGATACAAAGTCTTCTGACCTCAATAGTGGCATATAAAAACTTTTATGCTTTGGTAATTTTCATTAATTTTTGACATCTTGGGCGGCATGTATGAACAGGGCTGCGCTAGATATCTGGCGTCTTTTCAGCCCGATATCAGGCGCAGCCCCGTTCGCTACATTTTTGAATGGCAAGCACGTCACTTTGTAATGCGCCTGATTTTGGGGGGCCGTGCCCGAGGTGGGGTGCACTAGAACCGTAGCAAAGCTATAGGTTTATAGCTTCACTATGGCATTTCTAAGTGCATTTCAGCTGGAACAGGTATGCTACTTTCAAAGTGGTATACCTGAGCCAGAATTGTTGTACTAGCGCTAGAAAGCGCCTGATTTATGACCCGCTGTAGAACGGGTTCATAAATCAGGTGCATTCTAGGCTATTATTATGTACATGAAATTGGGCGTTTAAATGCCAAATTTCATTCATGCCGCCCCTTATCTCACTTCCACTACTGGTTAAATGGTTAGCTATGAGCAAGATCAACAAAGATCTGAAACTTGTAAGGTGTAAATTGTACTGTTGTCACTACACACTCTGTTTTACATAAATATGTATCATTAAGCATTTATTTTCATTTATGATGCAATAAAAGTAATGTTTTAGTGGTGCTGGAGCTTTTACAAAGATTTTGGTAATCTTTGTTGTAGCTGATTTGGAGTGCTACATGCTTCAAGATACAATGGTGAGCTGAGGTCTCTTAAAACTGTTTCTATTGTAGATTGTAAGCCTTCGCGGGCAGTGTCCTCTATCCCCTCTGTATCAGTTTCCAGTCATTCATCGTCACCATTGTATTTGTTCTACATTTGTTATGTATGTAACTCCCCTTGAATTTACAGCACCCTGGAATCAATGGTGCTCTAAAATAAATAATAATAATAATAATAATATGGTTATAGAGTACCTGTCAGAACTTCTGACATGTCTAAGTGAATACATTCTAGTTCTACCTCAAATATTGGTCAATACATTCTACCTAAATAATAATCTATGGCATTAATCTGCATTATGTTGTTCCTCTATTATGCCTTCTGCAAATATATTTATAAATTGACAACTCGGCATTACCACTCCCCTTGCCAACAAGATGTATATCTACACCCTCTAATACTGACAGCACTAATTACAGTGTTAGGATCCATTCACATCCCCTTTGGAAGTCCATTTATAGCATCAGAATACTGTAAAAATGATTGTGTAGTTATAGGAGTGCAGAAGTAGCCTTAGAGCCTCAGGTAGTCCAAAATCCCCTCTGAATCATAGGAAGACACCAATATTATAAGTCGCTCATGGTAGGTGGCGACTCCTTCATAGATTTTACATTGGGGATTAGAAGCTTTAAGTAAAATTTCTGCCTCATTGGGTATCATGGTCAGCTCTAATACTTCTGTATTCTATATGTAGTTTTTCTATATTATTTACTGTATAGTAAGTAATGACAATGTAAATCACTATTGACAAGTTTAGCTACTTATTGACCATATAGTCGATCAAAGATATGCGCAATGAATTTTTATGCAAATTAATGCTGGAAACGACTTATTGTAGGATAACGTCCAATGTGTTCTGCTTTAGTATCGCTAATAGGGTTTTATGATAGTATGATGGAACAGAAAACTGTAAATGAGAATACAGATATAAACAGAACTAGTTCAACCAGAATTTATCACCAAAAGAGCCCCCATTCAACTTGATAAAGAATTATCCCCCACAAAAATTAGTTTGCTTATTTTATCCACTGAATAACTCTCGGTACATATCAAGGACACAAAGGTGGGAAAAATGTATGTCACCCTATATCTCAAAAATTCAATCTTTCAAATTGGTAAATTATTAAAACTTTACTTTTGTTAACAACATTTAAAATTTTCACTTCTCTCCATGATCCATTATAATAAGCTTAACTGTAATTTTATTTGGCATCAGCAAACCAGTATGTCACAGGAATGTCATGCTAACTAGCATTCACTCCATGGTCTTTATAGGGAGTAAGCTTTAGGGATAGCATATCTATTATTTCACTAAATCATGCTATGTCTCTAAAACTGACTAGAAATTGCCCTGAAAAGAATGACCCCTCAACCATGGTGTTACAATGAATATCCCTTAATCAACACACTACAAATGAAAAAAGGCAAACTTAACCCATTATACCTAGGCTATAAACCTACAATAGAAAATACTCATTTATTAATACTTGCTAAAAAATAAAAATAAACCTACTATAACTTATGCATGTAATGATATCCTGTGGCTATATATATCCTATTAATTGCCTAAATGCAGTATGTTCCTATCCATACAGTCTGAGTTATCGATGCAGTGTCTGCAGCCCTTCTGCACCATAGGAACAATACACTAATTAAAAGTATGCTGACCTATACAACAAACCCCCCAACATGTTTCACCACTACATGTGGCTTTATCAGGGGATCAGAGAATCTGATCATAACCCCAGATCTCCTGATGAAGCCACATGTAGTGAAACATGTTGAAGGGGTTGTGTAGGTCAGCTTACTTTTAATCAGTGCATTGTTCCTATGGTGCAGCAGGGCTGCAGATGCTACATTGATAACTCAGAATGTATGAATAGGCATATACTGCATTTAGGCAATTAATAGGATATATAGCCCCAGTATATCATTACATAGATACAGTATATAGGAGCTTTTTATTTAGAAGGTAGGGTAGCTTTAATATTTTTAATAAGCATTAATAAATTAGTACTTTTTATTATAGGTTTATAGCATAGGTATAATGGGTTAAGTTTGCCTTTGCCAATTTGTGGTGTGTTGCTTTTGATACAACCTAATATTTGTGTGGTCCAAAAGGTGAATTAAGTATCCCTATACAGACACCTCCAGTATTCTACACATTGGTCTTCCCAGCTCATCAGGGAGATGTGTACAGTCAGGACAGCAAAATGGCAGTGACAGCATTCTGCTTCAGACCTCAGACTTAAAGGAGTTGTCTCATTACAGGCTTTCAGCCTACTTCAAAGTGTCTGGCAGCAAAGGATTTTTGAATTCAGGGGCGTGCTTCTTGTCTGCCTCTTCTCCTCCCTCTTCCCCCCTCCCCTCAGCACACAGAAAGCTCTCCTCCATAACTTCTATACAGCAGGGGGAGGGCGAGGGGGTTTGCTGTCAGGGTTAACCCTGTGTGTGCCTGCCTAAGTCTGCTGCAGGCTGCTCACTGCTAGACCAGCTGCACTGTCAGCTCCACAGAGTCAGGAGACAGGAGAGGGCTGATCTATGAGTGTGGAGAGGTCTGTGAAGCTGTGTATGCTAATAGCAGAGCAGGGGGGATGCAAGTGTTCCTATACCCCCTGCTTAGCATACAAATCTCCATCTCAAGCAACAACAAACAAACCCTGTCAGAACAGACACAGGGCAGCTGTGAAGTGAGTTACTATAATCACAATGTGTCACTAATACAGCAGAGCAGGAAGGGATATGAACCGTTCACATGCCCCCCTGATCTGTTCTATTAGTATAGTCAGAGGTCCACAGACACATCATGATTATAGTAACACACTTCACTGCTGTCACATCTACTGACCACAGATCAGCCTCACCTCTGCTCTCCTCAAACTGTGTAGAGAGCAGGAGGGAGCAGGCACACACAGGGTTAATCCACACAGACACAGAAGCCAGAGCCCTTCCCCTCCCTTCCCTACAGAAGCATACTGTGACACAGAGGTGGATTCGCTGGACCACCGCAAGCGATGATAGTTAAGCCACGCCAGGGAGCGGAGTCTAAGTAGCCCCCGGTGTTCACCAGAGCCCGCTGCAAAGCGGGATGGACTTTCTACGGCGTGAGGCTACCAGGTCGCTACCCCTGACGTGACTTGCCTGCGGTGGCGGCCGGGGCACAGCGTGGTACAAAATCATAATCCAGAGGCGTAGTCAGGGACAGGCAGAAGGGCAGGGCAGGTGGCAGAGGTTCGTAGTCAGAGACAGGCAGACGGTCAGGGCAGGCGGCAAACAGGCAAGGTCAGGAAACGTAAGCAGGCGGACTGGTACATGGGTAGACAAGAGGGACTTCTGAATACAGGCTAAGCACTCCAAAAACACACCAACGAACTGGCAGTGAGTGTAGGAGGCGTGCACACTAAATAGGATCAGCGACCAGCAATGGCCAATTACCGGCGCGCTATCCCTTTAAATCCCGACCAGCCATTGCGCGCGCGCCCTAAGCAGCGGGTATGCGCGCGGCGGCCGTCGGAGCCGGACACAGGAGTGGGGACTGGTGAGTATGGGGTTTCCTGGGCAGGAGCAGAAGGGCAAGGGCTGCGGACAGCCGCGGCACCCGCGCCGGACCCCGTAAGCTGCGGCGCTGAGCCCTGTGACACATTCTGTGCGGGAGGGGCTCTGTGCTGACCTGTATTCAGAAACAGGTGAGTCATCAGCACTGACAGCCAGTGAGATAAAGATCAACAGGTCGGCTGCTATAGGGATTTCAGGAGCTGATGCACTACTACTAACAGGGATAACTCAAAATCAGTAGGACATTTGTAATGAACATATATTGCAAAGCTGCTTGTTTTTTAAAGATCTTTTAATTAAAACCGAATTTAAAGTTGTTTTCTCATGAGTGTAATTTATTGCTGCTGGTCTGCTCGTAGCAAGCTACAAGTTGACCAACTCAGAGGATGGAGAGGGTGGAACTTACAGCCCTCCACCCCATTTTTTTCTATGGGAGTTCCAAATATACTTGGAAATCCCAAAGAGAATAATGGCAGGATGGCCGCAAGCGCCACCCTTTCCATGTTATGAGCTGGTTGGCTTGTAGCTTGCTACGTGGAAACACCAGTGTTGAAGTGATCTCATAACAAAACCCCTTTAAAAGCTAAAGAGCTCACCCATAAACTACGGAATTAGTCCATCAGCAACCAATCACCACGAGTCCACTGTTGCTCACCATCTTGTTCAACCACTCTCCATCTAGCAATACTAATCTCTAACAGTTAGGGGAGGGTAATGGTGGTTTGAAACTGTTAGTGTCAAGCAAATCCACAATTCGAATCACCAGCATGTTGCTGGTTCAAGTAATTGTTTCCTTAGCGAGAGCTCAGGATGTCTCTTACTTAGACTGCATACAAATCCCGTTGTCAGGTTTTTTTCAGAACGGTCTTTATTGTGAGAAAAAAAACAAAAAAACAAAAAGACAAACAGTTCCAGAAACAAAACCTAAAATAAAAGGGTGAATCTAAGGGGAAGTGAGGAGAAAAACTGAATGGAACTAAAACAAAAGTCCAGGTGGTCAGAGAACAAAGAAGGAATCAACAAGCAGAAACACATGCAGGAACCATCATTTCCAGGAAAATCTCAGGCAATGAGGGAAAAGAGAGAAAAGAGCCTGCACTATATAGATGCCATCATCAGGTAGAAGCAGAGAAGTTGTGCTAGTTGAAGGCAAGTGCTCAACAGTTATCCTGCTGGATGGCACAGAAAGTGCTTGACTATCAAGCCGCTGCCAGGGTCAAATTGGAAGGTTTGTTCCCCGTTGTTACCAGTGGGTGTCAGAAAATAGTGTCTGACACCAGACTTCTATGTAGCAGAATTACTGAGTAAGGGCATCTCCCCACGGCACAGAGCAAATACCGGTCGGATTGTCTGACCGGTATTTGTTTTGGAGCTGTGCACATGGCAACAGGGAGATGGCTTTTCTTCGCTGTTTGTGGAGAAAAGCCATTCCCCTCACATTGAGATGTTCATATTCTGCCCGAAAACTGGGCGGAAGAATAAACATGTTCAATGCTTTTCGGACCACTGGCGGTCTAAAAAACCTTCCGGCAAAAAATCCGTGTAGTGCGGACCGCTGCACGGACTTTCCATTAATGTCCGTGATAAAGTTTGACAGCCGGTTTACAGAAGGCTTTCAAAACTGAAAACCGTCTGTAAAACTGTCTGAAAAACCTGCTGTGGGGACATGCCCTAACCCCGCTACATAGAACTTTACCAGCATCAGGACGTATGGTACGTCCTGTGTCAGTAAGGGGTTAATTAGGAAGTGACTACAATGACTCTCATCAAGGAATATGGCCCAATGCAAAGTAAAATGCATACCATGTGCTTGCACTTCGCTGTACAGTGAAAATCTATTTGTACAAATGTATGGTAGCCTGGTAATTGCCAATACGATACTCAAAGCATTTTTCAACATATGTGCTGAATGTATACTGCAAACACATTGTGAAAATACCTTGAGGGTAAAAAAATAAAGCACTTACCTACAGATCTCCTTTCACTGTTACACCTCAGTTGGCCTCATTTATTTCAACTAACAGTAAAATTGTCTTTGGAATTACAATTGATCAACAATAATGATAATTTTATTTTTGATCTTCTCTGTGGACAATACTGACAAATTGTGATTGATTAAGATTAATGATTAAGAAATGAGTGAGCGTGTTGCTAATGAGTGAGTAGTGTTGCTAGAATAGGTTCTTGTTCATTTGGACACTTGTGAAAAAATTGGGTTTTGGGATGTCTTGAACCCAAATTCTTTAACCCTTACCCTAATTCTAAATTAAGGTAAGGTTTTATTATACCCATTTTTATGAGTGACCTTCTGGTTCCATGGCGCTTTCTGTTTTTTGTCCCATTTGGTCCGGCATCACTTACTGTTAGGACTAGTTCACACGGCTTATTCATGGCATAAGTGCCGGATGGATCTGGCCTGCAATTACGCCGTGTGCTCGGTAGCGGGGGCGGGGGGGCCATAGACACACGGCTTAAAATGGGACGTATCTCGCCCCGTATTTTGCGCTGTACTGCGCAAAATATGGGGCGACATACATCCCAGTCATTATGGTAATCCACAGTTCTCATAAAAGACTATGGATTACGTCTCCTCTCCCTGCTCGCACAATACGGCGAGCGGGGAGAGAAGTGACATGTCAATTATTCATGGCGTATATGCGCCGAGAATAATGCATGTCTATGGGGCCAGCGGGCTGTTGAAATACGTCCCGCCATTACTGCTGTGTGAACATAGCCTTAGGGTGACATGTACGAATGGGACTTCGCAAGTATTCTGGCGTACTTTGTGACAAAAAGCTGTCATAGACCTGTTATATAGATTTATGAACAGTCACTCTCCAAACTTTGGTGCATTCGGAGCCTAATCCGACACTTGCACCAAAGATGTGGGAGCATTCTGGGGGCGTTGCACCACATTCGTAGGATTAGACACATTTATGAATATGGGAAGACAAAAGTAGGTGCATAACTGTCAGAACAGTCAGACCAAGTTATAAGTGGTCTGCCTAAGGCCAAAGTTGTCATAATCACTGATAATACTATAATAACGGGATTAATGGTAGATGATATTATCTATTTTATATTATATAATTTAATTTAATATTATTTTTATATTATTCAATTGTCAACACATTTTTATTATTTAATTAGACATTAGTTTTACATTATATAATTTTAGATTGATTTTATATTTTTGGGAAATTATTTTATTTAACCTCTTAAGGACCATATAATGTGTTATCTGTATTTTACAGATTGATACGCATCCGGCAATACCAAACATGTAGGGTTTCCATTATGTTTTGGTACTGTAAAAAAATTCCAAACATTTTCTGTTTTTGAAATTTGCGCCGTGGCGCCATTTTGTGCGACCAATAACTTTTTTGTACTAAACCCTACGGACGTCAGTGAGGGTGCATTTTTTGCGGGCTGAAGTGTACTTTTTATTGCTAGCAGTTTGGAATGCATGCGACTTTTTTGATCACTTTTATTTAAATTTGTAAGTGATGTGATGTGAAATGACCAAAAAACGCAATTTTGTCGATTAGAATTTTTTTCTTCTACTGTGTTCAGCATATGGGATAAATCATGTTCTATTTTTATAGATCGGACTTTTTTGGACGCGGCGATACCAAATATGTGTAACTTTTTTATTATTTATTGTTTTTATTTGTAAAATGGGGAAAGGGGGTGATTTGAACTTTTAATACATTTTTGTACTTTAAAACTTTATTTATTTTTGCTTTACTTTAACATTGAGTCCCCTTATGGTGCTTGACCACTAGGGGGCGTGATTGTTAATACAGTCTAATGCATTGCATAGACAATGCATTAGACTATACCAAGATGGCGGTTTCCCCACTTCCTGCCTGTGGCCGGAAGTGGGGCAAACGAGGACATGGCAGCGATGGGAGCCTTCACAAGGCCGACCGCTGTGAAGAACGGTGCGCAGCACCGTTGTTCATTCATTCAGACGCCACGCCCATCTTTGCCGCGGCATCTACTGGGTTAAACAGCGCGGGCGGGTGGCCCCGCCCACCTGTGCTGTAATTGCCGGATGTTAGCTGCGATTAGCCCCTAACACCTGACGGCTGTCTGGTGGGATCGCTCTGCGATCCCCCTAAATAGCCCCTTAGCGACCCTGGGATGTGCTCATACATCCAGGGTACTTAAGGGGTTAATATAGTTTTATCATTAACATCAGTAAGCATTGCCTGAATTGTTAAGAATTCTGTGGAGTCTTTTCTGCTTTTTTACTATGCGGCACAGATAGAATTTGCGGCAGGATTACAACTACAATGTGCCAAATGTATCAACTGCAGAAGAACAGGTTCATACATACTGGCACATTCTACACTGCTTTAAAGGGGATGTATTGCTTCTTTAGTTCAGCTGATTCATACTGCTCTCGCTTCTCAACTCTGGAAATGCAGGAGCATCTCTTCCTCTCCCAGCAGGGTGACATCATCCCCCCTTCACTGCTGGCCTGAGACTCCCCGTCCCCCCTCCCCTCACCTATGAGTCCACATATCACTGTGTCTCTCCCTATGCAGTCTTATTTATAAGAGCTGTATACATCCCACAGCTGCATTCAATCTTAGTCTGAGCAATTGATCTCGTCTCCTCTCACGGCTCGAGATTTGTTACTCAGTGAATCACAAGTGTTCTATGAGTAACCGCAATAGGATCTCCCTTTATGCGCGCGAGTTAGGCACCGAGACAAACTGTTATGTTTTCTGATTGTAGAATCTGCGCACGTGTGTTTTGCTAGGTGTGCAGAGAGAAATTGCTATGGCCCCTTAATCTGAGCCTGGCAGGGATCGACACACACAATTGTGCGGTTTTCCTGATTGTAGAAGCCCTGCCCAATGTTTATTCTGTTTTCTTCTGGCTGTGCCAGAGCTGAAATGTGCCAGTCCCTTACTCTGAGTGAGAGAGACAAGGAATGCTCGCCACTGTGAATACGACCGGGGGCTGTCTCTGAAAAACGAATGTAAATGCAGCTCTAGTAGTGATAGCGAAGGAGCGAGGAGATCGACGCTCTGGGATCAGTGTAAACAGAAAACAGAAGTTAAGAAAAACTGTGATACAAGGACAGCTTTGCTTAATGACAATTCTAATTGCAAAGTTGCTTGTTTTCACTGTCCCCTTATTCTGAAGACCATTTAATGAAATTATACAACCCCTTTAAAGCTATTTGGAACTGGCCTGTCAGCACCAGGATTCATACATGTCGTCCTAAGAACTAAGTCAAATGTGACATTGTGGAACTCTGAATAGTCCTTTAATAGGGTATGTTTAGGCTTTGTGCCTAGGACAGTGTGAGCTGAAATTATGGCTCTTGGTCAGAGGGATCAATTATCTGGTGATAACTACAGATGACAGAAGCAGTTTATTTATGATTATAGCATCACATTATTTTGAATTGTGAAGACAGTAAATACACATATCAATCACCTCTAGTGAAAGCCTTAATATAGCACGTTTAGATATTGGGGGTAACACAAAGAGAGTGACTAAATTTTATTAACAGTAAGATAATTAGATGTTTATTTGATGCATGTTTTGCTAAATTTATTACAATGGACACACAGTGCACATTACACGTTACATAAACTTGTCACTGATCACGTTATCATAGATACAATTACACCGGCTCTAGGCTTTTGGCTTTTGGCACTTACCAGTCTTACACTAAAAAATTAAACGAATGAAGTCAAAAATAAATTGTTTAGCTTTTCAGATGTCTCTGTTTAACATGTTGCAAAATGAGGTTAAATCATTCTATTAATATGGGACCCATCCCTTGTATAATTTTCTAACATATACTTGGCCAATTTTCTGGTTGTATATAGTATATATTATATATATTATATATATATATATATATATATATATATATACATATATTATATCATATATAATAATATATATTATATATATTATATATATATATATATATATATATTAAATTAAATAAATGTGGACTGGGACCATTATAGAATAAGGTTGAGAGAAGGTGGTCTCCTTTCATTGCTAATGGCTGGAACTGCATTTTCCCCAGTGGCTGATCCGCTGATCCATGCTTTAGCAACCTCATTGAGCCTCACTCAGTCTCTCCCATGGGACCCTTTACTATTTTGTGATCCACATGATTAGGGGTATGTTCACACGTCATATTTGCAGAGTGTACTTCGAGGCGTAATTGTACTGCAATCTGCCCGAAGTATGTCCCGCAAATACGGTGAAATCATGATTTCATGGGGTATACCCCATCGCATACTGTGCACTGGTAAAAAGGAGTGTCATGTTACTTCTTTCGGGCGCTTACGCACCAGGGAAAGTGAACATACCCTAAGGTCTAAACCAGATCAAAACATTGTGGTCACTTTTCTTTTTCTGTTTCTTCTGGCTCTATGTCTAAATAATTGTGGTGGAATAAAATCCACGATTTGAATTGCATATAAATCTTTTGAGAGTGCCGTGGATCTTTATATACATTGTAGAATTACAGCATTATAATACGGTTTCTCACTGGGCCATGTAAAATTTTCAAGACTACAGCTGTCATGCAGAAGTCAGTATCGTTGAGTGTCAGGTCTGTGTGTACATGGAAAAACTTTGAGACTTCTCTGGTTCACTTATTTGATCTAAAGATGTTTAAAGCTGCACACCCGGACTTTCATCGTTGATCTCAATAATTCGGCAGTCCTATGTATTCTTTACTCTCAATCGAGCCAATCAGGCCTCTCACTGGGTCAACCGACCTCCACTTATTCAGAGAGAAAAAATAAAAAACACCCAACCCTGCAAGCTAGTGCTTCTTCGTATGACAGCCTCGTGATGGTGGGCGGGGACCAAATACACCCAAAAATGAAGTCACCCCTTCCTTCCATATAGGTAAAATCAATGTAACCAAGTATAACGTATGTTTCTGCACACTCAAAAACATTCTGAATAAACGTGCATGCAATCTGGGGCCACTAGGCAGGCATGCTGGAACACAAGGTTCATGTATACTTGACACGCACCAGACCGACGACAGCGCACTCTACTAAAAATAGGGCAATGCACTACGGGAAATCCCCATAAGAAGCCATTTATGCTTATCTGTCATACATGAAAAACTATGAGGACCTCTCGGTTCATTATTGTGATCAAAAGATGTTTATTAAGCTGCCCACGAAACTTTCAACGTTGATCTCAAATCGGGCAGTCCTAAGATATCTTTACCTCTCATATCGAGCCAATCAGGCTGCTCCTGGGTCAACCGACCATCATTATTCAGAGAGAAAAAATAAAAAACACACAAACTGAAGCTGCCCTTCTTTTGACAGCCTGTGAGAGTGGGCGGGACAGAAACCCAAAAATGGAAGCACCCTTCCTTCCCACTATAGGTTAAAATAATGTACACAAGTATATCGTATGTTTCTGCACACAAAACATTTCTGAAGAACGTTATGCAAACCGGTTGCCATGCAGGGTGCGGCACACATGTAATTATTTAATACATGTACACACCTACAGGACCGACGCCAGCGGGCTCACTCCTGCAAATAAGGGCCAATACATACGTGGTATTTCCCTTAAAGAAGCAATTTATGCTATCTATCATACAATGAAAAAACTTTGGAGACTCTCGTTCACATTTTGATCAAAAGTTGTTTTAAGCTGCCCACGTCTTTCAACTGATCTCAAAATCGCTCTTTGTTTTTTCTTTATTCAGATTTTTTTTTGCCACCTTTTTTATTTTTGCTTGGGCTGTCCTATGCTTCTTTTACCTCTAATCGTGCCAATCCTGGCCTCTCACTGGGTCAACCGAATTACCCCCATTAATTTCAGAGAGAAAAAAATAAAAAACAAACCCAACCTGAAAGATGCCCTTCTTATGACAGCTCGTGAGAGTGGGCTTGGGGACAGAAAACCCCCAAAATGGAAGCACTCCTTACTTCCCATATAGGTTAAACTCACATGTACAACCATGTATAACGTATGTTTCTGCACACAAAACATTATGAAAAAACGTATGCAAAACTGGGTGCCACAGGCAGGGCTGCGGCAACACATGTAATTTTACATGTTACATCACAAGACCGCAGCCAGCGCACACTACTGCAAAAAGGGGCAATTCACTACGGGAAAAGCCCTTAAAGAAGCATTTATGCTATCTATCATACATGAATAAACTTTGAGACTCTCGGTTACATATTTTGAATCAAAAGATGTTTAAGCTGCCAACGACTTTCAACGTGATCTCAAAATCGAGGCAGTTCCTCTATGCTATCTTTAACCTCTCAATCGAAAGCCAATCAGGAAGGAAGGGGTGCTTCCCTTTTTTGGGTTTTCTGTCCCGCCCACTCTCTCAGGCTGTCATAAGAAGGGCAGCTTGCAGCGTTGGGTGTTTTTTAATTTGTTCTATCTGAAATAATGGAGGTCGGTTGACCAGTGAGAGGCCTGATTGCTCGATTGAGAGGATAAAGATTGCATAGGACTGCCTCCGATTTGAGATACGTTGAAAGTCTGTGGGCAGCTTAAACATCTTTTGATCAAAAATATGTGAACCGAGAGTCTCAAAGTTTTTTCATGTATGATAGATAGCATAAATGCTTCTTTAGGGATTTCCACGTAGGTCTGTGTGTAGACCCACTTTATGATGGATGGTCAGCTACTGCTAGGAGCTGCAATAGGTTTTTATTTGTGGTGATACTTGCTGCCACTTTCTCTAAACACCAGTATAACAGATGCCAGCCCTCAGCCCTGAGACAGCTAAAGGATAATTCATGAAAACAGCAATCTTTAAAAGGATTGTCCTGTTTTAAAAAAAAAAACATGTGAGTGGGCTGGAGAGGGGCTGAAATGGTAAAAATAAAAGAACCAATTCACATAGATTCCTTACTATCATGGAGAGCACTGCATCACTGTTTATCAAAAGTTCCTTTTTTTCTTTTTAGATTACATTTTATAGCTTTCAATCTTCACAAGAATACACACGTTTATCATCAATTTCTTAGTGCAATAAGCCAAAAAATAAAAGACTCACATTTCCAATTGGCTCCGTTCCAGTATCCAGGATACTTGCTGTGCTCCCTGCCGACAAACCATGTTTACTGTTCACGAGATTGTGCAGGCTTTCTAGGCATGGCTAAACAAATGCAATAACAAAAGGATCATATTTTCAGTGGTTTTAGGATTCCAAAACTGCTGAAAATCCGATCGTTTTGCATGCCCATAGACTTTAAAGAGAACCTGTCACATAATTTTTGCCCCCCGGGTAGGAGGAAAGCAATAAGCTAGTGTCGATGTGCTTGTTTCCAGCGCTATGTCCCTTATTCTTTAGAATGTTGTAGTTTTGAGTATTGTAGGGCAACCATGCTCTGATCGGGAAGTGCGCCTGATTTCGGCCGTTTATACTGCGCCTCACGTGCCCCACTCCACTGATCGGAACGCACGGGTATGCACTGTTAGGGAGCAACCCTCGCCATTTTGTCTGCGCCTAACATGAAGGGGTGTGCATGCAGTGGCGCGCTAGTGGACCGTTCTGGGGTGGGAGACGGAAATTCGAAAAAATCGAGGCATGCCATGATTGAGGGTTGGCTAAGTGAGGCGCATTCCAGCGCTTTACAGCTCCAGACAGGCAGACCTAGTTTAATTTGGTCTATCTGAGCTGGAGAAGTCGAAGTGGGAGCTCGGAATTCATCTGTAATGTGCTATAGTTTCATTTTTTTTTTAAAACACATACAGCAGTACAACTACTACAATAAATGAATCGTCAAGAAGAATAAATAATTAAGCCAGAAATCTGTTGGAGGACCACAGGTCCCTAGCAACACCGGATGCTTGCTGCCTTTTGTTGTATATACTGAATTGCATTTTAAGTTGAAAACAGCCCAAAATACTTCTAATATTGTTATTATGCAAAAATCTAAGAAAATTTGGACTAAAATGTTTAATAAAACATCTGGACAAATCATCAGTGGCCTATTTGATGTTAAATTAGTGTAATTTTACGGACTTTGGATACATTTAATAGTGGAGAATTTTTTCGTTAGGAATATAATATATATATTGGCATTAATGTTATTGGATAAAATTTACTTGGATATGTCTGTTTATTAATTACTTCATTTAAATGACCAATCCATTTAATTCTTGTACTGGTGTAAGGCTCTGTTCCTAGGATTTTTTTCGGGAGAATTTTTGGAAAGCAAATCCGTCCTGAAATAGATTGCAAGTACGTGTCACAAAGTGTGGCACGTATTTTGCGTCGGAAATACATTCCTCATTATTTACTATGGGGAATGTATTTCCGATGTGAAGTACGTGCCACACTTTGTGACACGTATTTGCAATGTATTTCAGGACGGATTTGCGTCCACAAATTCTCCCTCAAAGAATCCTGGGGAACAGAGCCTTACACCAGTACAAGAATTAAATGGATTGGTCATTTAAATGAAGTACTTAATAAACAGACATCTCCAAGTGCTCTAACAATGAAATCAATGTATTAGTAAATTGTATCCAATAAAATTAATGCCAATATATATATTATCTCCTACGAAAAAATTCTCCACTATCAAATGTATTCCAAAGTCCGTGAAAATTACACTAATTTAACATCAAATAAGCCACTGATGATGTTGTCCAGATGTTTTATTAAACATTTTGCATAACAACAATTTAAGATGTATTTGGGCTGCTTTCAACTTTAATGCAATTCAGTATATACAACAAAAGGCAGCACAGCACAGGTGTTGCTGGGACCTGTGGTCCTCCAAGCAGGATTTCTATGTTATTATTATTATTTATTTTAGAGTGCCATTGATTCCAGGGCGCTGTACATTCAAGGGGAGTTACATACATAACAAATGTTGAACAAATACAATGGTGACGATAAATGACTAGCAACTGATACAGAGGGGAAAGAGGACCCTGCCCGTGAGGGCATACAATCTAGAAGGGAGGAGGGGAGAGACAAAAGGTGTGGGGCGGACATGTTTGAGGGCCGGTGTACTGGTGGTGGGGTTAGTGTAGGTTATAAGCTATCCTGAAGAGATGGGTTTTCAGGTTGCTTTTGAAACTGGTGAAAGTTGGGGAGAGTCTGATGTTTTGGGTTAAGGAGTTCCAGAGAATGAGTGAAGCACGAGTGAAGTCTTTGGGGACGGTTGTGTGAGGAGCTGATAAGAGGGAGCAGAGAGAAGGTCCCGGAGGAGCGGAGATTTGCGTGGGGGGGGGTATCTAAAATTTGACGAGATGTTTTTGGGGGAGAGAGGAGG